>OVBA01000815.1:0-54899 GCA_900406435.1 Lepidium aucheri
ATTTGGTTGGTAATGGTTGTTGGTAGAATTGAAAAAGATGACATTTTAGTAGATATGTGAAGTTGAATATGTAGTTTGGTAAATTTAGGTAGGGATCAATGGTAAACCAAAAAAAAAAAGCAATGGTATTTTCGAAATTATCAAAAGAACTAGAGATATTTTTGAAGGATTTGAGGAGAGAAAAAATGGTAAGTTATATTTGCAATTGATAAGTCAAAGGGTTATTTTTGCAAATAAACAATTTTTTTAAAGAATTTGAGTATCCGCATGGCAACGCGCAGATTCCATTCCTAGTAAGAACAATTATGAACTCTAAAATGTAAGGAAAATGATTTAAACAGCCACTTTACAAAAGGCGCTTGCTGAAATGGAAACTCAAATGGTTATAACATAATTAACTGTAAGTGTAAAATAATGCATAAGGCTGATCTCAAAACACGATTATGCATTTTTTTCTTCACTGGATCTTTCAGTATGGTATTATCCATAGCTACAACATGTTACCAACTCTTTTATATAAGAGGTTAAGTATATTTTGTCAAAAAGCTGTGAAACAAAACACTAATCTCAACCCTCACTGAAATAACCTGGGAACTTAAGTCATAAAGCGGATGAGTCAGTTTTGTTTCCGATGCTCTATTCCTCCTGCTGCTCATATATCTGTATGTATGCTTCTGATAGTTCTACCATCTGGGGTAATGTCTCTGCAACATGAAGATCCTGCATCTCATACCTGAAATGGACATTAATGAATTTATGCACAGTTTCAATGCTTAGATCTCAGTTCTCGATCTTATCATACCAGTCCCTATGTGCATGTAGTGATAAGTCATATGCTATACAGGTCATTTGAGAACATGAAACACCAATATATTTACGCTTTAATAAGGAAACAAAGAGATCTACAGAACTCATCAGAAAGCTTACCATAGTTCTTGTGACTTGCGCTGCACAAAGACTCGGAAGTACCCATCGTCAGGTTTACCATCATGCACAATGTTAGCAATTAGATTATATTTCGAGCACACTTTCTCGCCTTCTGTGGCAGTAGGCAATGATGGTATATAGTCCCTCAGCTCCATATCCTTCACCGGGAAGTTAACTGCAGTATTGGCATTGAGTTAGATTAAGCAGACAATATGGGGATCCTTGTAAAACTTTGACGTCACAAAAAGTCCTAACAAACTCACCCAAGGTAGGGTTCTTCTCCTTAAAGAAGTTATTTTTCTTGAACCGAACCATATGGAATATCAAGTAAGGAGGAGATTTAGTTACACGATATCTCATTCTGGCTAGCTTTGGGCGAACAATCTCTGTCACAGTTTCTCCATCAAACTTCTTCAATAAATCGAATAGAGCAACCTGACACAAACATAAAAAATTAACTTCTGCTTACATTACTTTACAACTTAAATAACCCAAAAACACAAATACGACATAGTAAGCCTTAACGGCTGCTCAAAGTCTAAAAAGAACTCAGAAACTTCTTCCTTTTTCTAGGTCATTAACTGGAAACAAAAGACCGTAAACTCAAGGACAGTAAACTCAAGGACAGTAAATTTGCACAGCTACAATTTAGGAATCAGTAGTTTTATATCCCAACCAAATGGGACATTATCTTGTATATCGAGAATGAAAATTTCTAGCATAGGCGATCACAAATTATATTGATAATAATGTACCCTTTTCTAATATGTATTTTATAAATGGGACAGAGTAGCATAATTTCAAGTTTTGAAATAGCCATAACTGCATAACCTAAAGCAAGTGGTGTTACCTGAGGAATTATGTTTTTCTCCATGACATCTTGAAAAAGAGGAGGCGGTGGTAGATCCAGCCCAAGCATCAGATAAGGCATCCTGGAGATTTCTTTTTCTCCACAACCTTGATACTCTTTCACAACCTCCAACTCACCCTGTGATGATTAGTAGGTCACACGAACATGCAGTTTTATATAAGCACTTTTTTAAACATTATGTTGTACGTCAAAAAATAGAGATATACCTGGAAACATTTGTGGATAATACTGCTGGCGTCCTTTGCTGTTCTAAGATCCATGTGCAAAGTGTTGAGGAGCCACGATATAAACTCTACTGGATCTGACTGTTGGCCTATCCTAAAGCGTTTCTTGCTAGCTTTCATGACAGCTTGCAAGAATTCATGTGGACTCACCTGTTGATGAACGGTAACTTGAATTAGCGAGGTCCTCAGTAGGTAAGGGGCATGGTAGAAGCTTTAAAAAGTGAGAGGAAATTGAATCAGACCTGTCCTTTAAAGTTTCGAGCATGCCAAATCTTCCGAGTGAGTTCCCCAAAACGATGAACAAGAGGAGACTTGCAATGCTGATAATTCTCCGGGATCAGGAAGAAATTCCTTAAAGGAGTAACTCTCATCAACGATTGGATTGTAACATTCACAAACTCTGTTTTTTGTATGTTGTTTAACCCCACCTATATTTACAAGGTAAAAACACCATTAGGACACAAACTTACTAAAAGATCAAATGTAATCAAGGTGAGAGGATTACCATTCCCGGAAGATAGTCAGAGCCATCAAGAGCTCTAGACCATTGCCTATTCCTGTCAAGCTCTTCAACTTGTGCCCTATTAAACCTGTAAATGGATAGCACCCAAGTCATCATAAGGAGCTGAAAAAACAATTGTTAAAAGAAAGAAAAACTGCAAAAAGCATGAAGGAAGAGTTATACGTTCATGTTATCACAGGGAAAATATTAATTGCGGGGCTAACGATTCAGAGAACTAGCGAGAGAAACTGACTTACATGATATTAAAGAGATTTGTTCGGTTAACTACGTGCAAAGCTAACACATTCACAAATATAATGTAGGTGGAACAAGTTTGAAAATGGAAAAGGATAGCACACAAGGCAGTAAGAAGTAGTATTCACAAGATCCAACATACCTTGGGTTTAAAACATGTCGAATGTCATCCAAAGAAGGATCGTTGATCTCGTAACTATCAGGGAGACAGTAAACCTTCTCTGTCATAAGATTGATGTAAACATGATGTCCGGCTTCCAAGCTATGTGTATAAGCATGAGACTTCTGGCTTCTTCCTTGAAAGTACTTTCCACAAACAAGACACGCATATACATTCAAATTTGACAAGGAGACAGAGCAAAATCTCTCGAAATCAAAATCTAACACCTGAAATTCGACATAGAAAAAAGGTTTCAGAAGCTTCATCCCAGAACAATAAGATGATGAATTCAAGAAAAACCTACTCCATAGAATACATTACAAGTACCAAACACAAGAAATAGGTCTAAAGAAATACATTCGATTGCACAAAAATGATTACCTGACGATTCACGGTATCGAGATAAGGACAATCACGACGGACTTCAACATGGCGTGAACGCTTTCCCCTCCACTTCGAGGCTTCTTCATCATCATCCTCGTCGTCATCGATCTCCTCTTGAGTTTCCCCTCTCACTTTGTTATCATTCCCATCCGCTTTTGTAACTCCATCCCCCGGTTCTCCATCACCACGAGTTTGCGATTTTTTAGGTTCGTTTTCCTCTTCTTCGTCATCATCGTCGTAAGCATTAGCCAACGGTAAGAGAGGGTTGTCGAATCCCAGTGGAGGAGGTGGCGAATCAGATCGTTCCATGACCCTCTTCCTCTTCACCTCTCTCTCTTCCTCAGAAACACCATTTTTAACTTCTCTCTCACTTTTCATCCTCAAATTTTCTTTACGCAACTTGCTTCAAGTGAGTCGCCGGATTTTCAACAGTTCGAGAGCTGACTCAAGTTTCCGTCGAACAGATTCAGTCGCTCTTCCAAGGCCGAATAATCTGAAAAGAAAAAAAAGAAATTACAAATTCTTTTGTAAAGTAGGCTTTTTCCTTTCATATTGGGCCTTATTGATCTAGCCCAAATCAATATTAACATTTCCTCAGATTTATATCTTTATTTGCTAACATTTTCATCGATCTACAGTACACGTAAAAGTCGATAATGGAAGAATTATATGTTTTTTGTATCATTTTTTTTTTTTTTTGTTAATTGGCATTTGTATCATTTTATTTGGCAGATGATATAATGATTAGTCCGGATTAACTTTTTGTCTGAGATTATTAATATGCACTGTATTCACGATCGGGTACTGATGAAAAAGGTGTTAATACCCTCAAACTTCTCGAAACAATTAACTAGAAATGTTTTCGTGAGTAAAAAAACCCACCATAACCAAACTCAATTTAAACCCACATATAAAAAAATTTAGATTTTAGATAACTTGAAAAAACCCAGAATAAATTGAGTTATACATGGGTACTGGCGGTTACCCAAGTTTGTATTTTATATCTCAGAATTTGTATTTTATATTTTCTGGTCAAATATAGAATCAAGTTGATTTAGAAAATTAACGAGTAGCCGAATATTCATATACCCAAAAAATATTCGAACACCCAGTTTCTTTTCAAAAATTATACTTGTCTTGATTGAATCAATTTTACCACTCTTAATCTCTTACAAAAAAAAAAAGAAACATTGTATGAGCTTTAAGCAACCTATGTCGTTAAAAAAAACTCAAACTGTGAGTAAACGTCAATATTTACTTCGATCACAATGCAATAAAATCAAAGAGAAAAGTAACCAGAACCTCCTATGAATTAGTTTTGTTTACTTGCCTAAGCTATTGGATTTACTCAAAACACTAAGAAGCATAAAAGAATTCAGGCAAATCATTGTTTCAGGTTAATGTAAGAAAGTAACTTACATGGAACAATCGGTTTGTGAATCAAGAAGTAAGAAAGTAACTCTTTTATCCACTCTTATGCTATTTTTAATATATATTCAAACCAAAAAAAGAATGAGCTAAGAAGACACTGTTACATAGAAGAAATAATGGAGAATGAGACACATAATTCCAAACAGAGTAAGACCATCTTGTCTAGACTAAACACTAGTTACAACAATTTTCCTTCCTCATATCTAGACTACAATCTCTCTATTTCACACAATCACACTACACTAGCCACTTAGGTAACAAAGCTTATCGATTTAGTCACTATGTAACTAAGCATGTATGGATATAAACATGAGCTTGAATTTTCAGTTTTGGTCTATGAATCAAAACTCTATAACCGAAACAATTGCACAAGTTAGAGAATCAACAGCTCAATGGAACACACAAAGCATGGTTGGATATAAACATGAGCTTAAATTCAGACTCATTAGCCAAATTTCCAATCTTTATCTTTCATAATCGTTGCCCTTATAACAAGAATTGAAATCAATATCATTAATCAATCTTTCATCGAGATTCTTAGCTAAAAAACAGACTTGAAATCAATATTACAACAAAGGAAAGTGATTAGCAAAATCAACATCATGAATTTAAAGAATCCTGATCTTTCGGAGATGAATTTAAGCAGCGTAAAAGAGAGCTAAATCCACCTCAAGTCAACTAGAGTAGAGCCATAAAACGAGAAAAAAGAGAGTCTCGACAAGCTTTGTCGATAATGGCGGTGATGTCCAACAAGAAAAGAGAAAGTTACGAGACTTAGAACTAATTGGACAACAATCTTAAAAGCCACTTTTGAGAAAAATATGATCACCTTTGCCACTCTTTAATCCAATTGTCACTCATAATGTTCAGCTCCTATTTCACCTTAATGAGAAACTTACTCATTGAAGGGGAAGGTTTCACTTCAAGATTTTTACTCAAATTCTCTCTTTGAATTAGGAGCTTTGTTCAAACTCTCTCCAGAAACAAGAAAGCGAAGCAAAAGTCTGATCTCACTGTTTCCTTCTTCGGCGGCCTCTACGACACTGTGAGAAGAATCTTCTTGTTCTTATCCTCAGTTCTAGGGGTTTAATAGTTGGTCTCGACAAATTCTGAGATTAAGTTTTGGCGTGGTGTGGATTTCCAGATCTAGATTTTGTGTGGCATTTCAATGATTACGGGCTTGAATCTCCATCTATCTTGGGTCGATTTCTCTCTTCTTTTACTGTTAGTAGCCACTAATTCCCTTGGTTCAGGTGAGATGAAACTTTTGGCCAAGATATGTTCTTTGATAAAATGTTGGTTTTTGGTTGTTTAGGGATTTCAATCGATGGTCTTACTGCTTTAAGTTAGATTTTTGATCTTTCACTTTCTCTCTGTTGGGTCTTCTTCTCTGCTTGTTGTTGCCTTCAAATCTAGATTTCATCTTGCTGTTTGCCTTTTGGGGTGTGTTTTTGCGGCTAAGTCATCTCCAAGCTCTTCTTTGAGGTTCTATGGAGCTGTGGGAGAGAGTTATAGGCACAGCTGTGGTTTTGATCTTCTTCTCTTCTCTTACGAGGATGTCACCAATTTCTGTATGTAGGTGGTGGAATTGGGTCGGTGAGTGTCCGCGTGTAAAAGTGATTGGTCCTCCTAGACTTGTCTCAAGTTGATTTCAAGGTTCTTTCCTTGTCCCTTGGTTTAAATGTGAGTTTCGTGTGGTTTTGCTTGGTGTAATGAAGAGGTTCATGTATCTCTGGTTTTGTGGTCCTTCTTTTTGATCTCGTTGGTGTTTCTATGGGTTTAACGACGCTGTGGCATTCCGATCTTATTGGTGATATCTAACAATACAAAAAGTTACATGGGAAGTTTAGTGGATTTGTTTAGATTGATTGTTCAGGTGTGTTTGATCTTTTCTTTATCTCAAGCAAGGTCTTTACATTTGATTGTTGTCCATTCTAGTATCGATTCCTAGTTGTTGTTTCCAGAGATACTTTATATGCCGGTTTATGCTTCTAGTGCCATCTCTTTGTGCACTCGGCTTATGTTTTTGGGTGCCTTACCGCCGATTTTCAAACCAAAACAAGGAAGATCAAGAAACGCGATTTCCATCCACTCGAGAACGTTACCATAGGAAGAGGAACAAGTACAACCCTAGAATAAACTTAGAGAGGTGGTTTCAGCCCGAAAATTCTTAATTTGTGTGTTTGAATTTGTATTTGTATGAATTTGTATTTCAGTTTGGTCCAACTAAGAACAACTGTGCATGAAATAGCAACTATCTTTTTAGTAGAATTGGTTCAATTTGGTCAATTGGTACAATTGGTTCAATTTGGTCTAACTGTGTATAAAATAGTTAGGTCTAATTGTGATTATTTTCAACTAATATGTGGAATTATCTAAGTAAGCAATGTAAGGATTCCAAAACACATAAGAACAAATTACAAATTATAAATAAACTGATGGTGGATATTCAAAAAAAAACATGGTTAATGGTCTTCTTGTCAGCACCACATCGTGAGCACCTAGTGTCACAATTAATACCTCTGTGAGTCAGATTCTGCTTTACTGCAATACAACCCGATAAGATTTGCCAAATAAAATATTATATTTTATTTGCACAATTCAATTTCCAAATTTTATTATGCAGAGCTTAAAAATTTGGATCAAATTGTCCAACTTCAAATAGGAAAAAAGATTCTTTAGTTTGATATCCGAATTTAACAGAGTATCACCCTATTTAAGTAAAATGCTAACTCTAGTAGTTAGGTCTATGCTTCCAAGGTATGAGATTCCCAATATTATTTGGGCATTTCTAGGATCAAAGTACGAAGTAAACTTCTTTCAAGGAAATTAATTATAAAAATTGAATAAATTTTAGTTTTTAAGTAATGTTGGTTCAAATTTGGATTTATAATTATAATTTTAGATATTTAGATTATTAAATTAAATATAAATAATTATTTAAAATATATAATTGTATTTCAGTTTTTTCGGGTAACTATTCGGTTCTCAGTTTTGTACATATTCGGTTTTGATTCTTTCAGTTCTTGAATTTTGGAACCATTCGGTTAGTTAACCGATTCTAATTTGGTTTGATTCCTTATATTTCGAGTTGATTTGGTTTGATATTTTGGTTTCGGTTATTATACCCAGGCCTAATCTTTTTTATTTTTTTTACAACCCAGGCCTAATCTCTACCTATAAATTTTAGATAAGATGAGTCACTAGGGTATTATTGACATTTTCAGTTAGTTGATAAATCAAACCAATTGTGGAGGGTATATTCGTCATTCCTTGGAGTTATATAGAGATATAGAGAGAAAAGACAATGAAATAAGAGAGAGAAAGAGACAAGGGTATAGAGAGAGGAAGCAAAGGAAAAAGAGAAGATAAGAGAGAGAAAGTTTTTTTTTTTTTTTTTTTCTTGTGGGGCATTTGTTTTTTTTTCCCTTTAATTTATTTCTTCGTCTGGTATATGTAAAAGCTTTGAATTCTCTCGTCAATGGTGTCGGACCAGGATCTAGCGAAAGGAGTCGAGACTTTGCTTCGGCAATCCGACCCGAGCTCTCTCACATCGTTAAACAGTGTTGTTCAGCAGCTTGAGGCTAAGTTAGGGTTAGACCTCTCAGAAAAGACGAATTTCATCAGAGATCAGATCAATTTCCTCCTCCGAGCTCACCCAAACCCCTCAGCCTCCAGCTCCGTCTCTGTACCAGCGGTTCAATCTCAGCCTCTGCCGTCTCCACTGCAGCAGCAACAAGTGCATTCCGGTGTCAATGTTTCGACAGCTAAAGGGCTTTTTACGCTTCACCATCCGTCGCAATTCTCTCCTTCGCAATCCCAACAATATCCTCCACATTTCTCTCTCCAGCCTCCTTACCACTCTTATGACCTGAATTTCCGGCAGCCATATCCGGCTTACATGCCGCCTCAGCAGCACCAACAGCAGTCACCGCGACAACAACCATCTGTGCTGCTTTCACAGGGCGCTAATGCTGCTCTCTCTGTTAATCAAGCCCCAAAAGAAAGGTTCGTTTTTAGGTTTTGCTACATATTTCAGGTTTCGATATTGGTAATTTGAGGGTCAATGTTCGTAATTTTGCTCAAAGTCGTTCCGATAGCAGTAATTAGGGGTTTTGCTACTTTCATGGAAAACATGATTTTCCTTTTTAGGAATGTCTAAATCTTAGTTCGATTTTGTTCATTTACTGGTTTTTAGGTTTACATGCCCGAGTTTAGAATTATCATCTAGTGATAATTTTAGCACATTCATATATACACACCGTTCTATTCTAGTGGTCATTCCTTTGCGCTGTACCTAAAATTGGAATATTTTTTTATATTTTCACCAAAATATCAAGCAACGTGTAAAGTAATAGTAAATTTGGTGCATCGGTGCTAATTATATCACTTGGGGTTGTCAACTTAACTTTTCCCATTGTTCTCCATTGCAGTGCTCCAGCTGGAACTAAAAGAAAGGGTGGTCCTGGAGGATTAAACAAAGTCTGCAGGGTTTCTCCAGAACTTCAAGTTGTTGTTGGTGAACCTGCCCTCCCGAGAACTGAGGTTATCACCGTTTTCTATATATAATTATGACAATGTGTCCGTATTAGTTTGTTAGAAAAGTGTTTTTGTAATTGGCTTTTGGTTTCAGATTGTGAGGCAATTGTGGGCTTACATAAGGAAGAACAACCTCCAAGACCCGAGCAACAAACGGAAGATCATTTGTGATGATGCGTTGCGTGTGGTTTTTGAGACTGATTGCACTGACATGTTCAAAATGAATAAGTTGCTTGCTAAGCATATTCTTCCGCTTGATCCATCAAGTAATGGTGCATTATAAGCAATTTTGAGGAACTGTGTTCTTGGTAAGTTCAGTGTTACTGATTGTTTGAATCACTTTTGGCAGAGGACTCTGGTCAAGCAAAACGGGCAAAAGCTGAGGTGGAGACTAAGACTGAAACGACTGAGCCTGTTAGTTCAACTGCTGTTAGTGCAACTGTGTCATTATCTGAGTCTCTTTCTAAGTTCTTTGGCACTGGTGAGACAGAGATGACAGAGGAAGAGATCATTCGCCGTGTTTGGGAGTACATAAAACTTAACAATTTAGAGGTGGGGATTCAATTTAAGTTTCTTGTAGCTAATTAAAGGTTTCCTTTTTGCTGCTACCCAAAGCTTATTTTGTGGGATTACTCTGTAAGATAATAATCAGAATATGGTTTCACATAGCCGTATGTTTTAGACCTTTTTAAATGGCCATAAACAAGATAACTAAGAGTTCATTAATAATTATGCTTTTCAATACGTTTTCAGGACCCAGTAAATCCGATGGCTATACAGTGTGATGAAAAGCTCTGCGGTCTTCTTGGATGTGAAAGCATCTCAGCTGTGGGGATAAATGAGATGCTGAGGCGCCATATGTACAAGCAGTCATAATATCTTCTGGTCTGACTTAATTAATAGGAACTACTAGTGTAAGTGAAGTTCCATTTCACAGAATATTATTTTCTACATATCAGCATTATCTAGAAACAGCAATTGACTTATGTATCACAAATCTCTTGCAGGTGTATCTAGGGAACCTACTTATTACCTGTGGGTGTAGAAACTCTGATAGGGAAGAACAGAACCTTTTCACTTTAACTTCCTTACGGTGCTATTTTCATCTTCTTTTGGGTGCTTTGTGTTAGTTGGTTGTGTATCAACATGGTTAGGTTGAAATCGGATTTGGTAGTTGACAGTATTCAGGAAGTCTGTAATTTTCTAGTACTGAAAAACTCTAGTGTAAGGGTCAAATGGCGCAGATGTTTTGTATTTAACGCCACTCACCCATGAATGTTTTAGGAAAAAAACCGTGTTTTAACTATGTTTTCCCTGTTTAAAATATTTGAATCTACTAAATATAAAAAGACTTATCGTCTATGGGTTTATTTTCTTTGCTATCTTCCATGTTATTCGTTGTGTTTTTATTAAAGCCTCAGTCGCGTGAAGTAGAAAGTGGCTGCAGCAAGCAACAGAAGAGCAAGAAGCAGGACTGTCATTGCTTTTCTCCTTATGTTTTCTGCTGGTTTCAAGAAAGTGACTATCTTGTCAGCCAAGCTCACTGCAAACGCAATAGTTCTCTGCAACAAAAGAGAAAAATGGTGAAAGCCACAATAGGTAAGAAGATATTTCACTTATACCATAAGAACATGAAATGATGTGAAAGATTATTATTGAATTGATCAGGCTCACTAGTCTTAGAGGCTCTATGTGAAACATTGGCTCCATGAACATCTCCACATTCCTGCATTGTTTTGGTTTGAAAATGGTCATGATCACGGGTCATAATCGGTATGAAAACTGAGTTTAGATATGAATGATTACTGACTTTATTAGCAGCTTTCCCTGGTAGATATGGCAAATGTGGAAACTGAATCCCTTCCCCAGTTGGATGTGTGGCTTCTCCCATTCTACGAATTCAGGTAAACCATATGTGAGAGCTATCACTTATATCAAGTTGGTCATTTTGGTTTGGTCTGGTGATTTGGACGGCTTGTTTTGGTCTGGTATGCTGGAGAGCGTTGGTGAAGGTTTTGATTTGGAGTTATGGATCATTGGTGAAATACGTTGAAGATTATCTTAACCGAGCTAAATAGAATTGGTCTGGATTAAGGGTTTATCGCTTAACCGGATTAGGAATTTGGGAGGAGGAGACTAACCAAGTTGCCATTGAACACCAACGGTCATGCCATCTTTGGACGATGGTTTAACAACAATCTTGATATCATTCCCCAGTTTCTTAATCAACCAGTAGAAGAAAGCCATCACTTGCTGCATTTAAAAGACCAGATTACCCTTATAACATATAGATTGCAAAAATAAAAAGTTCATACAATATGCTTACCTTCTTGCCTTGTAACAGTTGATACTTTGATAAAAAATTACAAAAGCATTGACACTCATCTCCAATAACTTCTGAAATTCCATCAATGTTTCTGTCCTTTATGTTGCTGTATAGTTTTAAAACTGTCTCCTCCGCTCGATACTCTTCTTCCTCTTTCTTCTCTTCCCATTCTGATTTTTCTTCATCTTCACTCTCTTCCCAATCTGAATTCTCTTCATCTTTGTTTTCTTCGCAATCTGAGTCTAACTTTCTAGCCTTTATGTGGTGCTTCAACGACCTTGGATTCGAGTGTGATTGATACAAATGAAAAGTTGGATTAGTAGGACTGTAGCGAATTGTTGGAAACAAGAGAGAATCTTTCGTGTATTCTGAGCATGAGCTTAAGCTTCGTATCCCGGAACATACTTTAGACAAAATCGTTGGTGGCATAGACAGACATGAGTATGCCATTGTTAAAAATTGGATTTGTTTTGCTAATTACAGAAGATTACAATACTTTTATATTATTATTATTATGTGAAGAATTTGTGTAAAATAAACAAAAGTGTGGAAGAAACGAATAAATGAAAGTCTTAATTTGTGGACAAAGTAACTAACTTCGTGGGTAAGATAAGAACAAAATCTCTTTAGTGTAATATTGGACGGTTACTGAACCAATGAAGATACGTTTTGACCTCTACAATTTGGTATCTCGTGTTTTTACACAAAACAAATTGCACAAATGACGAATGTTTAACATGACATGCACTCGCACCAGTGCATATTACAAAACCTAATTTTCAACCAGAGTCATTCCAAGTTTTTTAATTTTTGTTACATAGAGTCATATTCCAAGTTGCAGATAGTCTTCATATCGAGCAGGCATCATTAGATCAAACAGCTTCTCTATAGCAACCTTGAGGTGTTGAATCTGCGACTTCAACTGGCTTGCCGCGTTCAGTGTTACTGAACTAGCGATTACGGGTCTTCTGTCACCACATGCTCTTCACAAAGCTTGTTTCGAAAGGTACAAATTCAGACCACAGAATGATGGCATGTAAAAATATACAGCTTGTTCAACTAAAACAAATCTTGAGCCATGATGAGTTATGTCTTCCTAAAGAGTGAATTTGAAGATACATTTTTCAAACATAAGAAAGAATAAACTATAGGTATGATGAATCATCTCTTCCTCAAGAGTGCATTCGAAGCTACATTTTTCTAACACAAAAAAGATAAAGTATGACTGATGAATCATGTTTTCAGCCAGAGTGAATTAAGAAAAACTATAGCCATGAAAAGCATGTCTTCCACAAGCGTGAATACGAAAATATATACCAATAACTATTTTGATACAACGATTTAATTTAGAACAAAAATGAATTCAACAGAGAATATTTCTTGAAAGAAACCAATAGAGAAGAGTATTTTCAACAACAAAGAGCAGAAAGCAAGAAGATACGCAATAAAAATCAACGAGAGAGACAGAAAGAGATGATAACCCTATTTTCCGCAAGCAAAAGAAGATGAAGAAGCATCTCTAGAGGCTCTGCATCGGCAGCCATAACAACAAATTCAGAGATCTGTCGGTTCAATGTCATCATAGCTTCACCAGCTCCTTTCACAAGCTGCTTGTAGTAAAAGATCAAGTATCTTTATTGATAACTATACATCTGCTAATGGATAAGCCCTAGGGGGTTTATTACTTCTCCCGGTATCTTTGTTCTTCCGAACAAGAAAAATGAAAGAAAATTTAGGGCTTTGAAAGATTTGAGAGGCATTAAGAAATCTTTACCCGCGAAAATAACTTTTAATATATCCCAAAACTGGGGTCGAAATTTGGTTAATCCGGATTATTGAACATGGAAATTTCCCAATATTAGCATGAAATAACTAAAATTCTCATCCAGAAATAAACATACAACCCCTTTATGTTACACGACAAAGTCTGCAAATAACTCTAAGCTTCGAACTAAAACTCCATTGCTATGTGAACTTTTGATATTGCGAGTTTAAAGTCAATACAAGATTACAAATCTTATTGCAACATACCTGACTCTAAAATGAGTTTACATATAAAATAGTAATATATATATATATATATATATATTCAGTCAATTACACATAAGAAGAGTACATAACTACATATCCCTTCTTATGACATATATGATACATTGGTTTCGTGAGTTGGTACTAAGATCTCCTCTGAAATATGATGAAGTTGCTTCCTTTCAAACTCAGATCAAGATTTGCATCTACATGATTTTCCCGGAAATTTTCAAACTTCAAAACACCTGTAAAGGTCAGATTTGAGACAAGCTTATTAAAATCGCGGACCTGCGATGTTGACTCCACTTCCCCCCTGCTGGGACTTTCAATAATGCATCTATGCTATGATTCAAAATCTTTTCATGAAAAGTATAATACCAATATCTAGGAAACACTCATCATTAAATTCATTACACTTACCCTGATCAAGGTTTGAGTTCAACGTTCCTCTGTTTACTTTGCTCATAACACCAGCTTGAATCCTTTGGATAGAAAATCATCCCTGAGATGAAGCATAACATGTTTTAGCATCTTAATACCTTTAAACCACTTGCAACGCAATCCTCACATAAGACAGAGATTTGCCTTACGGTCTTAACTGTATCTAAATTTAGATCAAGGCATCAAATGAGACTATAGAAAGCACTCATAGATAAACATACAACCTCTTATTTCTCTGCTGCATCAATTTATCTTCTCGAGCTCGACGTTCATTGCGGCGCATAACTTCAGTAGGATCTCCTTTACATCCCAAAACAAGGCTACTCACAAGGAGTTCTGCGCTATATGAACTATCACAGTCCTTTATTCTAAGTGTTCTAAACCTCTTACTCGCTAAATCAAACCACACGAGCTTGGCATTGTTTATCTCCAACAAAATCTTGTCCCTGTCCTTGGAGTAAATCAAAGGTCTCATAAAGTCAAATGATTCTACACTCTTGGGTTTCGTAACCCTAAACAGTTTAGTCCAAGATTCTTCAACTTTGTACTTCTTCATCATCCAAACATCAACATAGCTAAACTCGTGGTTACACATCAAACAAAGACAACCATCTAACACACCTATATCGATATTCTCATGAGCAAGATCCTCCGGAAAATCAAGAATCCCAAATTCCTCAGAGGCAAGATCAAATCTTATGATAGTGTTAAAGGCAATAAACCCAGGCCTTCGAGGCAAAACCCAGTGAAGACTATTGCAAGCTAAAACACCGTATCCACGACGGTACAATAGATGATAATAGAAGTAAAAGAGTAACTGAATCGCAGGAAGAACTCGTTTGATTTTTTTCCATGAATTGTTCTTCAAGCTGAAAACTTTAATTTCATAAGGAAATCCAAAAAGCATTTCATCAGTTCTACCACCTTTACACTGAACCATCCTCACAACTTTGTAATCTTCGTTCACAGAATCGTAACCTAATCCGTAAAACACATAGCCACGAGTCGTCGAACCTTCCGGGAAATCGACTAGTTCAGCCGGTAACCGGTGGATTTGCTGAGTTGATGGATTGAAAATCGCCATATCAGTCGGTGAATTTGATAAACCGATTAAACCGTTGCAGGAACCGAAAACTTCGGTTAAACCACCGGCTTTTAAAGGATGATCAACATCGGAGACTTTATCCGGTGCGTCGAGGTCCAGTTTACAGAGAAGGCGAGGTCCTCGGAGCAAAATCATAAGGTGATCTCCGGTTTGGAGTGTATGGTTGAGATGAGATTCGATGAAATCAGAACTGTCAATTAGATTGAAGCAAGGTTTTGAGAGGACGCGAAATCGGACGAGCGTAGTTGCTGGTAGACGGAGGAATAAATCGGTGATGACATCCATCGGAATATTCGGCATTTTTATTTGGCTCAAATTTACTTTCACTTATGGATCACAGAAAGGGTTTCAAATCTGGAGAATCAGATTTGATTTTTCCTCGGGAAAATATAAAGAAACTAATGAGTGCTTTATAGTGTCTTCACTACGAGGAAAAAATGTTACTATGATATTTATAGAGCAATCAACATGGACAGGATAATGTAATACTAGTAGTATTGATTTGCCAAATGAATATATAGCCTTTATATTCCTTCAATAAAATTGTTAGACAAAACAATCGTGGCATGGGCTGCTTATTGACATTATATCATGGTTTAGATATTTCTATGTAATATGGATCTTTGAGGCCCAATATGAGAACATTACGACCAATTTCTACACCTCTATGAGGCCCAATACTTAGCTTACTTCGTAATCTTTTAAAAATTCTTATGTATGGAAATGTTTAAATAATAAGCTCTAATTCTAGAATCAACTGAGCTGATAACGCCAAATTAAGTTCACGAGAAAGACCATGCATATGTGAATGATTAGTTATTTATCACGTAAAGCATATATATATATATATATACCTATCACATCAATTTGTATATTATTTAGTTTTTAGTATATAAATACAATAATGATTGTAATTAGATTATTATAAACTGGAGTTATAGAAATACGACAGAACATGCCAAACTGGTTCACGGGTGGCGTCTAGTGGCTGTGGATGAGATCTGAAAATCGAATTATTATTTCTACGTGATGACTTGTAATTGATTATTAGTGGATATAACGTAAAATCATCTTCCTTTAGGCAAGTGGCTTCATGCTCATGTCAATGATGATCGGAATACATAACTAACGTTGTGCTAACGACTACGATTAAGACGCAATACTGACTACACGAAGCATGTTGGTGACATAAGTTTAAGGATCATCCGTCAAGAAGGTAGAATCAAAACGTTCGAGACCAAACTTGGCAAGGAATTATCGGTTTGGTGTCTTACATGTCCCACCTAATAGTTCAGATATCTAGAATTTAACTCTACTTCACTGTAAGTAAAAGTCCAAAGTAAGATTCCAAGGTGAATTACGATATTAGTTGATAAAAAAAACCTCTATCATATAATACCACTCTTCCATATTTCATAATTCAATTAGTCATGAAAATATCCAAAAATTGTAAAGCCAAACTTCACCTATGGAACATTTATATCATTTTGTCGAAATTTTCCAGACTCCCCATCGTACGTATTTTACGATATATACTTATATATATATACAATCTTTTCCGAAAAATTAGTACAAAAGGTTTATTCAAAGCTAAATTTTAATATATATGGATATTGTTTCTTATTAAGGAATGATTGTTCTTTGATTCTTCTTATAATTTTGATCACATCACGTATGCAAGGACTCACGGGCGCGAATCAATTATCGTGCATATACTAACCCGACGGAAAATATACACTTATAATACACTAATAATAAAAGTAAAGAAATCAAGTTGACTGAAACAAATCATTGATATTTTATTCAATAGGACAAATGAACAAATTCCAAGGAGCTCTCTCACGGTACACAAAAAGTAAACAACACAAACCCATCGATGTTTCTCATGAAACTTCACCAAATACATATGAAAAAAGCACAAAAGTAAACACAATAATGATAATAGATTCAAAAGTTTTCATTGTTCGTAACATATATATGGACGTATCAATTGATTAAGGGCATTGGAAGCCACGTGGTGCTTTTCTGTTGCAAACATTGAGAAGCAAGCTAAGGTTGATAGGAAGGTTAAGGTTGATACCAAGAACACTAGCCTTGAGTGCAGTGCAAAGACAAACCGCAGCTTCAAGATCAACCAACCCATTGATGAGGCTACAACATGGAGTCACAGGAGGAGTTCCAATAGTTACATCTTTCAACAAGTTGAGTGCGTTAACACAAACTCCAAGCTTTAACGCATCTTTAGGGCAAGTCCCGGTGGTTGGTGAGGGAGATGGGCTAGGTTTATGTTTGTTGTGTTTTTGTTTGTGTGGTGGAGGAGGACAATTCACACTGCGAGTGGCTGTAGTGAGAGTGAAGAAAAGGATGTTGAAGAGAAGGAAGAGAGCAAGAGAGTTTCTAAGAGCCATTGGTCCTTGAAGGAGATAGGAACAGAATATACTCTTAAGAAACTCTTTTAAGTTGAGGATGTAGAGAGCAGTGGTGGAGAAAAGTGAAGTGTTAAGTGTATATTTATATAGGAAGTGTATGGTTTGAGTAGAGGACTCAATTACACAATTTATTAGCTAGATGATTTGATTAATAATGGTGGTTAATATTATAATTATTTGGACCGACCACGTTCTAGCCCAAGGTTTATAGCTGGCCTTAGGCATAAGTTTGGAAGTGAGTATAAAGTTGCTATATTAAGATGATTTTTATATACATTTTCATACCTAGCTTCTTTTGATCTAAAATGTCATCGTTTAAAAAAAGATATTAATCTTTATTTGTATTTTTTTTAACAAAAGTTTAATTTTTATTTATAAAAGACGTAAAAGCCTTATACATTCATTACATGAACAATAGCTGAAAGTAACAAAGGCCCAACAAAAGTCCAAGTTGGAATCAAAGAGGAGACGGGCATGAAAGCCACGTTTTTGTTCAAAGAAGCCACGTGTTGACTTATCATTCTCTCCGCCATGCACACCGGAGGAAGTATTCTGAAAGTTCAGCATTGTTCCTTGTCTTAATTCTAGATTCTCTTTCACTAATCCATCAGATAGTTGAATTTTAAATCAAACCAAAGTTGAATCACATATGCAAACTTCAATTTAAGGAAACTCCGACGTAAATTCGAAGATTAACTCCTTAAAGCTTTGAGAAAATTCACAGGAAGAAAATGTATCACAACCTCCGATGAAGAGAAACTAGATATAACTCCAGGTCCGATGTTAAGATCGGAATCTAGCTAGGCTTAAAAGCAAATGAAAAATACATAGAGAATAAAACATAATAAGGAACACAAAACCTGAAAATATGAAGAGATAGATATATTTAAAACTAAACCGGAACAAAATCATAAGAAAGATCTTTCAAATTTCTCTCTGAAAGATTTGATGGTGAGAAGAGAGAAATTGGAAATATAACTGTTCACCGGAATTATAGAGATAAACGGATTATCATGAGAAGTGAGCAACTTCAACAAAAGACCCGAGAGAGAGGTTGAATAGTCTTCGGTGTCAACGAGAGACCCAAAAGAAACAAGAATGATTATCCGGCGTTAACAGAAGATCCGAAGAGAAACTCTCATCTCTCTACCTAGAGAGAGAGAGGTTTTGTACTCTTTATTTGTATTTATGTATAGCTTAGACTTATTCTGAAAAAAAAATTATGTGATAAATTATGAGATTATAACTTAAAATTAATTGGTTATGAGTTAATTAAATCATATATATATATATTATAGAAGATTAAAATGACACTTAAAATATGTCATTCTCTAATACGTCTCCTTGAGATGATAAGTGGTATAACTAGCATCTCGAAACACCTATAATAGACATATTATTATCATATATGTCTGTCCGGCTAGAACCATCAATATCATATCATAATAAATTATAGGCTTTTAATTTAAAACAAATGACTACAAATGGATATATCCTTACATGTTTTGCTTTATTATATTTTTTTCTTTTCCTGTGGGATACAAAATTATTTCCTTGATTTTTGTTTACATTTTTTTTCTAAAATGTTTTATTATTTTTAGAATTCAACTAATCGAATCAGATATTTGATCGACTATACAAATTTAAATAGATATCAAACAGTTACGAAGAAGATGCAATTTTGTTAGTTTTTTTCCCTTCGTATTAACCATTTATTAACAATCAGATCATTAGCATTCGCTATAATTGACTCCAAAAAGGATGGACAGTTTGAGTATATACACCAAGCATATGGTAAAGACTTTATTTTCTTTGTTAAGAAATCTGCACACTGATTCTAAGTCCTCGGTCTAAATTGGAATTTGGCAACTTCAAATTGTGATTTCCAAAAGTAACACGTTGCAAGGTAATGATGTAACTTCAGGTTGGACTGATTGAATGGGCCAAAATCATGAAGGTTGTCGTTAAGTTGTTTATTATCTCCTTCAAATAGAATATTACGATATCCAATGACCATGTGGACCGAAGGGTCCAAATCAACGCTGAGCATACATCTTCAATACTTGTATGTCGTCCAACAAATCTTTTGATCCCGCAATGTAATACTCATCCTGTTGAGTTTCGTATTATCCAAGCCATAGTACCCTCACTGCATTTGCCATATGAGTGGCATCATAATTGTAAGAGCTTTATTTGATATGTCGATAAGATGTACAGAGAGAGTTATATACAAAATGTATTATATCTATACAAGGAAGATTCAATATTTATGAAGATATGATTGATATTCCCTTATGAAGGTGTATCCTTAATATGCCCCTTTAAAGATGGGGGGACTTTGAGTTACTCCAATCTTATCGAACAATTCCTGAAACCTGAGCCATTGAAGTGGTTTCGTTAGAGCGTCTGCCAGGTGATATTGTGTGTGTACATGTGAGACGCGTAGGAGTCCTCTTTGAATGTGTCCTATGATGAAATGATAATATAATGCAACATGCTTCATTCATGTATGGAAAATGTGGTTCGGAGACAGAAATGTAGCACCAACATTGTCACAGTATATAGCTGGAATGTTGGAGAGAGTAATACAAAGTTTGGTTAGCAGATTGCATATCCATTAGCTTTCAGAGGCATGGCTCCGTACTCTGCTTCCATGGAAGACCAAGCTACACTTCTGCTTCTTAGAGGACCAGAAGATGGGATTTCTTCCAAGGTAGATAATGAAAACATCTGTAGAGATGTGGTCATTGGTGTCTCCAGCCCAATCGGCATCAGAATAGGCGTGGAGTTTGAGAGGATTGTTGGAGACAAGAAGATGCCAAGATGTGTTGTGCCTGCCAAATACCGTAGTACTTGTTTGTTACTTGCCACTGAACTTCGATTAGTTTTGTGCATGAACTGAGACAACCGGTTGATGGCGTACATAATGTCTAGTCTTGTAAAACCAAGGTATTGAAACTGCCTATGGGTTGTTGGTATTCTATTGGTTCAGTCATAGGCGAGCAACTATTTAGCGTTAACTTTGGAGAGGTTGCAATTGGCATTTGGACTGGCTTTGCATCTACCATATGGAACTTGTGAAGCAGATCACGTATGTACTTTGTTTATGAGAGATGAAGACCATTAACATTCTGTGTGCTTCGATTCCAAGGAAGAAGTTGAGATCCTCAACATCTTTTACCAAAAATTATGTGGCAAGCAGATGTAGGATCTTTCTGATAAGCGTTTCATTGCTTCCTGTGATTAAAATATCGTCGACATAGACCAATAGATAGATGAGATCAGTACCTTGTTTCAGAATAAATAGAGAAGTGTCTGCGCATGAATTTTAGAAACCCAATGAGACCAAATAATCTCGCAACTCGTTATACCATGTCCTGGGAGCCTGCTTGAACCCATATATTGCTTCATGAAGCTTATAGAAGATTGTAGGATTGTCATCGTCCACAAACCTGTGGGGGGGGGGTTGCTCCATGTGATATCTTCATTGAGTGTGCCTTGAAGAAATGCATTGTTCACGTCCAGTTGTCTGATTGACCATGATTTAGCAACTACAATGTCAAGGACCAACCTGAGAGTCATAGAATTAATCAGAGGACTATATGTGTCTGTGAAATCAATCCCTTATTGTTGATTGTAACCTTGGGTGACTAGACGAGATTTGCATCTATTGAGTGAGCCATCAGGAAGTAGCTTGTTATTGTAAACCTATCGACAAGCCACAATTTTTTTGTCAGTACGAGGAACCAGTTCTAGTGTTTGATTTCAAGCAAAATCGTCTATCTCTTATGACACTGAGTGATGCCAGACTCAGTCTTTGAGAGCTTGGGTGAGGGTAAGTGGTTCAGGTGGGATATGGCTGCAATTTGTGGCTGTAAGGGAGTATTTGGTGTTGGGCATACCAGCATGAGTCAAGAGAGACAAAGCAGTGTCAACAAGATGGTGGTGTTTGCGTTCAACAATCCTGTTGTGCTTAGGGGTATGTGGAGGAGATGTCAAATGGGATATGCTAGTCTCTGCCAGCTAAGATCAAAGTTATTCTTTGATTTAATTTGTTCTCCACCAAATGTTTGAATGGAATGAATGTCTCCTTGACCTTCAATTTTCTTTGTAATGGATACAACCAACAATATCCAGTTGAATGGTCAACAAACACAACATAATACTTGTAGTTGTCAATTGTAAGAACAGGAGAGGTCCACACATATGCAAACACATATTCAAGAGGTTGAGTAGAAGAAATTGATGTTTGAGAGAACGGAAGTATTTGTGATTTATTGATTAAGCAGTCAACACGAGACATAGTATTATTCTGTTTATGAGAACAAGGTGAAGCAAAAGCTGAAATAACATTTTGTAAAATTGCAAAGGAGGGATGAACGAAATGATTGTGCCATTCTTGAAAGGTAAGCTGAGGAGAAGATGAAGCAAAAAAGAAGCAAAAAGCGAGGGTGTGAGCGGCCACTCGTAGAGTCCGTTATGTGTTTTGCCTTGAAGCAATGGGACCTCCTAGTTCAGATCTTTCACCTGAAAGTGGACAAGGAATAATTCAACAGAAACTCTATTAGAATTGTAGAGTTTATAAACTGAGACAAGATTTTTTTGAATATTTGGAAGATAAAGAACGTTATGTAAGATACGTGGACGAGAAGTAGAAGGAAGAGTTACAGAACCAGTATGTGAGATGGGCAGACCTGTTCCGTTTCTAATGATAACCAAATCATTCCCTTGATATGACTGATGTAAACAGAGACTTTGGAGATCACTTGTGAGGTCATGAGTGGCTCCATTGTCGAGTAACCAGCTGATGTCTGTGTGTGGTTGATTGATAGCTATATTAGCTCATGGCTACAATGGTGGAGGAGTTGCAGCAATTGGCTGAGTGTTCATCGGTGGCTGGATGATTTGTGAGCATCTTTGTGCGCTATGACCCTGCAGTCCACAAATTTGACAGCGACCTTGGTAACCTCTCTTTTATTTTTTGTCCAGCTATGATTGAGACTGATTTGAGTTATTGGACTAGTTTTGAGATTGGCGGTTGTTGGATCATTGTTGGGATGTGGAGCCATTGGTGCACTGGTTTGAACGTTCACGAGAAGCTATGTTTGCAGAGGTTAGGACAAAGGTGGTGTGAAAGGAGGCAGATAACAACTTGGCCTCAAAGTTGAGTAGTTTCTCATGAACTTCAGTCAGTGAGGGAGGGGAATCACGAATTTCAATCTGACCACTTTCTTAAACTCTTCTGGAGGACCTTCAAGAAGATATTGTATTTGGTCTTCATGATCAATGAGCTTGCCGAGTTATGCGAGTTGATCAACCTTGGTAGTGAAGTCACGAACATATTCATCAACAAATCTAGTGCCTTTCTGAAGATGTTTGAGTTGATGTTTAAGAGTTTTGCTATGACCTCTGATGGGCTTTGCATATGTTGAAGCGAGTATGTCCCAAATTTTGGTGGTAGAGCTGCAACAAGCAAGCATTGGTTGAAAGATGAGAGACACTAAGCCTAAAAAACTGCTATATATTAGTTTATCTTGCCTTTTCCATGCGATGTGGGCATGGTTTGATGAAGAAGCATTGTTAACTGTGATTGTAGGAGGCGGAGAGGATGCTGATCCATCAAGGTAGCCTGCGAGGCCGTTGCCATCAAGAAGAGCGTGAACCTGAAGGTTCCATGTGAGGTAGTTGTGGGAATTAAGTTTTGTCACATTAGACATGTTGACATTTAGAACAGATGTGGGAGTTATATCGATGGCTTCAACAGTGGGAGTGGCCATGGGAGAAGAGTTTTAAGAGAATATAGAGAGGGATGCGGCAGAAGGATTAGGGTACCCGCTCTGATACCATGTAAGAGCTGTATTTGATATATCAAATAAGATGTACATAGAGAGTTATATACAAAGCTTATCATGTCTATACAAGGAAAATTCTATATTTATGAAGATATGATTGATACTCCTCTATGAATGTGTATCCTTAACAATAATTACATTTGACGATATCCTTTGTAGGAGCTTGCCAACACGATATAGAACCATTGCCACCATGGATTTGTACTCGTGTAGGTGTCAATGTTGTGTATTGAGAGTCCAAACCATTCTACTGTATCAGCAAAAACTTTATTGACTTTATCTTGAACCCATTAATTATGTCGTGTGAATATCAAGGCATTGCGGTTCTTCCAAATGCGCCAAAAAATCCAGTAAGGGAGATAACATATATGATCTTCCAATTGTGAACATGAGCTACGAGTAATAATGGCTTTTAGTTTGTCATGGATAGTCACATCATGGATCTGCAAAAACGGAAGAGGAAGACCAGAGCATCTCCAAATAGCTGCGGCATATGAACATGTAAAAAGTGTGTGATAAGCAGTTTCATAGTCTTGATAATGCAAATATATGTATTAGGACTTTGAATTGAACGTCTTGAAAGATTTTCTACCACAGGTAACACATGCAATCCAATTTTCCAAAGGAAGTAACGCAATTTGGGTTGAATAGGTAATTTCCAGATTGACGCATCTAAATCTAGGTGTTGCGCAAGTGTCATAGAAAAATTAGTAATATTCGGGTTAGTTGTAGTTGCTAACCAATAACCCGATTTGACTTTGTACTTCCTATCTGCTATATAATTCCAATGATAGGAATCCTCTGCCGGTATATGAGGCAAATATACCTTGCGTATGGCAGGATGATCACTTGACTCAATAGAGGCGGCTATCTTAGTCTCATCCCATTCTCCCATGGTAGAATTAATCAGATGGCTAACAGGTAGTGAAGGACTATATTGTGGTAAGAGCTTTGCTAGACGTGGATGAATAAATAGTAACTAGTTATCAATACCATTCTCACATGTAGCCACATGTTTACAGAGGCCACGTTTGAGAAGTTCCAAACCATATAGTAGTGACTTCCATCCATATGATGATTATCGTCTATGCTTGGCCTCAATAACATTATTAGTTGGGAAATAACAATTCTTCAGGAGATGATAGATTAAAGATCTTGGTCGTTGCATAATTTTCAAGAATTGACTAGCTAATAAAGCTTGGTTAAAACTACTTCAGTCCCTGAAACCCATCTCTCTGTTTTCTTTGAGTCATGTTTTTTCTATTCAACCAAGGGTATAGCTCGATAGGTGGATGTGGAGCCCCACAAGAAACAACTAATATGTTTTGTTATATTAATCTTGCGGTAAGCGAAAAAAATTCATAGTATACACTTGGAGAGAGTAAATGACTGATTTAAGTTAAATTTCTTTACCTTCAGAAGATAAATATTAATTCTCCCATCCATTAATCCGTTTCTGAAGGCGTTCACTTATGTAATTGAATGTATGTATTTTTCTCTGCCCAAACTGCTCAAGTAGTTCCATATATCGGCCTTCACCTCCAATATGGCGAATGTTTAGAGATGTCATACTACGGTTTTTTGTGTGGTTGTATACTTTGCTGCCAAAAGAGAATTGTGGATGTGTCCATATTGATTAATTGGGCAGATCCTCTCGCATAGTCATTGAATATTCGATTCATGGTATTGGTATTTCGTTGGTCTGCTTTCATGAAGAAGAGAGAATCATCAGCAAACATAAGATGTGTGACTACCTTGTCCACTATTACGTAACCTGACACCAGATAATTCTCCCTCTATTTGTGCCTTAATCAACATAGAACTCAACACATCTGCAGTTTTGTTAGTTATCGTTTGAACAAAAATGAAACGGTTTACAATTATCAAATAAGTAAAAAGTAATCAATAATTGCACAATGTAAAATTATGGCAAAAGTTCTTAATGTTTTATTCAATAATTATTTGATACAAAAACATAAGATAAAAACCCACAAGATATGCTTTAGTTTCCGTGTACTTGTTAAGTAAGTTTTAATGTATTAGGTAATAAGAAGGGTATAAGGAAGTGATCATAGTCATCAGGTCATGGACAAATGAAACCTCGAGGAATGTTACTACTACAATTCTCACAAAGGAGAACGATATTGGGAGAAAAAGTCAAACCTTGTGGTCTCACCAAAAAACATAGACAAGAAGTTGCATCATCATCAGATAGATCATTGATAAGGGAGCAACATAGTTACGCCGATCCAAAGTCTATATAGTTGCCTGAAGCTCTTAGAACATTGGAACATTGCTTTATTTGGTGAAATTATGGAGACATGTTTCATGTGGATAGAGGCGGATCTAGAACTATTTTTAGTGTGAGGCACATTATATAACATAAATTTAAGTAAAACAATATATTATTAAAATGAAAATAAGTTTATGATAAAAAAAATTTAAAGTCACTGCACAAAACATCATTCAATAATAGCGTTGATTATCGGTAAAGTCAAAACTAACTTCTAAAGTTGATAAACCTCAGGATGTGAAAGATTCTCTTTGTCTCCATTATAACACTTGAAAGATCTCCAAGAGTCATCAAATTAGCAAACTGTCCATCTTTCCGAATATTATCGATGTAAAGACCAAGTTGATTCTCAAGAGATATTCTTTCAATAAAACTAAAATCTTAAAGATAAAACAAAGGTATCCACTGGGCTACGCCCGGTTTTGTTTATCACCTAACATCTAGAAACATAATTTGTAATAAAGTTATATTATAACTCGTAGGACCATCTACACAATTTTATGACCATCTAGTACATACGTAAAAATGTATGATCTCAAGATATGTATAACCAAATAAGTTAGCATTCTTTGATGAATAAAACTAACCACAATTATGTTTATTGGTCATAGTTTTGACATATTTATATATCTAGACTAAATGACACAATATCTGCACTTGCATCAAACTAAGAAATCGTCAAAATAACAATTTATTTTATACAATATATGCATTTCCATACTGTCCAATCAGATTTGGTTATATAGATAGAACAATGCAGTATATCAAAATCGAATCATCATGAAAACTGAAATTTTATGACTGTTGCATACCTTAACGTAAAGATAATTTGAATTTTATTTCTCCTTTTACATGCTCGCCTGGAAACTTGGATTCTATAAATAAGATCAAGCAGCTGAACATCATTGTTCTTCACAACAACCTGTATGATCAACACGAAAGGAAGAAAAATATAATCATATTTCTATTGTCAAATGTACTTTGATACTGAAATATTTGGTTTTAAGGTTTTTTTACCTTTAGTACTATTAATAATAGAACAAGTACAAGTCTCTTACACTTTGCTACTGCAAAAGCTTTAACATTCATAAGTTTCTTCAAAGATAGCTCAATGTACATCACTGACACATAAATAACCAGGATCATAAAGAGCATATCATTATATATTATAAGGTTTAATAAGATTTATAATTCTCTGAGTTACCAAATGACTGCTACAATAAAGTTTGATGAACTTGAATCAACTCCAGAAAATGCATTTGTCTTCTTCTCATGATCAAACTAAGAGATGGGCATCAAAATAAACTCGAGCTTGTCTCTCCCGCCACACTTGTTTAGAAGATCAAATCCATAAAACATAAGAAACATGATTAAAAATCCATAACCTGATAGATTTTTGAAAGTTACCTAACAAACTTCCCAGCCTAACCTTGTTCTTTAATAATCATATCATTGAATAACTTATAAGTGAAACCCATAACAACTATGGAAGGCTGATTCACCCGCCAAGATATATATATTTATATATTGTTTTCTTCAGATTAAAGGCATTCACTTGGCAAAACCTTTCAAGCCAACATTGTCTCTGTCGAAGTAAGCACACTGGACATGGTAGATGTGAGCAATGTTGTAGTCGACTATGTGATTAACTTATCCGTATAAGAGTTGCGAAATAACAGACACACAGTCAAATGTTAACCAATGTACACTACCAAGCTAACTTGATTCTCACAAGCTAAAATCATCAAAGCATGAGATGACATTAACCATAAGTAAATGGAAGCAGGGAAAAATAAAGAAGGATGATGGTTAACCTTGTTAGTAACTTTATTGGTCTTAAGTTTGATATGGAAAAATCAGAATCACCATATTGCTATATGGCCTAGTAACACCATAGTTTATATTTAAACGCAGTGAAATATATGTTTAACCATATTTTTGACAGATAATCCTATACTTACATGCTCTGCGGTTAAACCAATTATTTTCTTTTTTCTCGAACTTTGGTTGAAAAAATGAAAAGTTCATAAATAGCTGAAAGAACACCTTTATTTCTCAAATTGGGGCGTCATTTGCTAGTTATTTATGGAGTGGTTGCCGACATGTTTCATGGAGGATGCGATCTACAAATGGGAGATGGAGAGATAACAAACAAAAGACCAAAAAATAGAGGATATATAATTAGAAGACCATAATCCAGAGATAACAAACGACTTTGGATTCGCTCCCAAGAATCAAAACACTAAGAATGTTCATTGTTGTGGAAGACCGGAGTTGAGACAACAAAATCTTTCGAGCAGTTGAGTAGATCAATAGTTAGGTATATATAAGAGGTTGGTAATTGGAAGCCACATCTTAGCTTCCGTGAACCACCAGTCATAAATGGCCACAAAACTGTGCGGAGGAGTCCATGGTCTATCGTTCGGACCTGGAATCTGAATCTCAATGTTCCACAAAGACAGACACATGCTAAAGACCTTCTCCAATTTCTTTGGAGTAATTAGGTTGGATGGACATCCACTGTGTTATGCCATATTTCCAGAATTTTGAGTTCCCTTTCCGAGACAGTTGTGACCGATAAAATACGAGAAGAAACTCCAGACTGACCGACCCTAGCGGAACTATGACATCCTTACTAGTATCTTCTAAAGCATTCACCTCGGTGACAGAGCTTTATGCCATGATTTTTTCATCTTCACTTTATACATGATCAATATAACCAGATACATAATGCATACTGTCATCAGAACTGGAGCTAGACTCCGATTCAATTTTGCTTAACTTCATCTCGTTGTGAATAACTTGAAGCACCAAATAAATCAAAATAAAGGTGTCTCGGTAAAAAAGAAGAAGAGGGAGAGAGTAGAGAGAGTAGTTACCTTCGTAGAAGTTTGAGGCCAGTGAAATTAAGTTTTGTGGGAAGTCGCATAGTATTTATAGAAAATTACTGGAAGCCAAATCATCCCATCATGATGACCTAGTCTGTCAAACCGTGAAAGAGACCAATGACAAAAGGACATGTGGATCAAAGATTCTAGAAACATCATTTTTCCAACTCGAAAATTCTGAGACAAGTTTTTTGAGTATGGGGAGGACAATTATTGAAGGTGGATATGAGATCCTACTTTGGTCTACTAAAAATAAGTGATGTTGAGCCCACTAAGTCATGAACTCGGAAAAAGACTCAATCAGTCAATTTTAACTTGGAAAAAGTACTTCTTGGTGATTCGACACACCATGGGATTGATCTTCACAGAGTAAAACTCTAAATAGAGGCCAACATAGACACACCGATCTCCACTCCCCTAACAAGCATTCTCATAAGGACGCGAAGCATCAAGGGGCACAATTGGGAGAACGACATCTGTGGGCCGATTAAGACTCGATTCAAGCAGGTCAGAATTGGGAAGCGAAGCAAGCATTCGCTGAAGTAGATGCCATAAGCACAAACGTAACCGATGAGAGGATACTATGGAGTAAAAGGTATCCCTAAAATGCAAGTCCGAACGTTCGCCAGAAACCTAAAAGTTGCCTAGAGATCAGCGAGATCAGCCTCAAAAAGAACTGATAGGACATGAGGGTAATGGTATTGGGAAAAAAGAATCTTAGTAGGACCCGGCTTTGGAACATAAACTAACAAGGACCACGCTCCGAAATTGGGTACTTCACGCTGATCTTATCAAGATGGGCTTAATCAACAGATGGACCAGATTCTTCAGGGAACTCCAGAGAAGTCTCTGATAACATACTAGGCATACTTTCATCTTCAAAAGCATGCAGACTGTTATCTCTGTCAGATTCAGAAAAAGTTCTCCGAGAGTGGGAAAACATGATGATGATTGAAAAAGTAAAACCAAAACGAAGCAACAAAGAAAAAAATACGAGAAGCGGAAAAACCAGTGAAAAAAAATAAAATCGCAAAGAGTTTTAAAATTTAAATCAAAGTGTAAAAGAAGGAGAGATATAGAGAGTACCTTCAGTGATGGCAAAAATTTGACACTTTAATAGAGAAGTCGAGTGGAAGTTAAAACGAGAAGAAGAAACTACAAGGAACCATTGAGAGAAGAACAATCGACCGCACACGTGTCAGCAATCGAGCGAGGCAAAACCATAGTTGTCAAATGCTACCAAGATCAAAGATTCACAATAACCAAAGGATACCAACAGACCAGATTCGGTGACGTTTTGCACTAAAAAAGGCGATCCAATGGATGAGGATGCCCAACCTAGTCTAACGGTCAATGGATAAGATCAGCTAGCAATGATCTAACAGATGAACCTTAAAAGGCCATCCAATCATCATTAATAAACTGCCACCTCATAAATACGATCAACGGATGAAATACATTAATACCAAATCTATGGTTGGATCCTAACGTTTCTAACAACCCAATGTAAAGAAGAAAATTGAAATGGCACTCTGATAGCCCATAACCACTTGCTAAAGGTAAGCGAGTTAATTGTGCAATATGCATGGCCAAGCGAAAAGGGGACGCGCTGCAAAAATAAATTTGAACTGTCGAACAAGTTCATCTAAAAAAAATCTTATCTTTCGACTAAACTGAGCACCAAAATATATAAGGAAAATAAGTCCGCACGTAAGGATAAACAAGCCCGCAAACTGAAACACCCAAACAAAGAAAAAAAATATCATGGCGTCCAAAAAGGGACGCCTGATAACATTGATGAACATAATAATAAAAAGCGATTCGTGCTAAACAAAACTCGTCCGAGTACAAAATTGCAAATCCAAAATTTTAAGGTGTGCATAAAAGGAATAATAAAAGCAATGATAATAATGGAAAAAACAGAAAGCTATTAAAGCAAATCAACACTGACACCGCGCAACAAACAAGTTCAAAAGATAGGAAAAAAGGAGTTTGAACTAAGTTTTTTCAAGAAGACAATATATAACGGCAAAAGGCTTAATTAACGCGGCACGAGGAGCGGGGTATGTGAATATTTCTTCGAAATTGATTCAACCAAGAAGAAATCCTGTTGGCGTCAATCCCCATTGGGGCACCAGAATCTTCCTAAGAAGAAGGGTGAAACCAGGGCTAGCATCCGTTAGCTCGAACTTACCTTCCAGAGCATCAAGTTCAAGCTCTTCGTTCTTATACTTTGCTTCAAGCTCACCAATTGAAAGAGTACCATGATTGTTCATCTTGATGAGCGAGAGACGAGCTTTTGATGCGAGGTTGTTGAATCTGAAAAGATTGACGCTCCTTCAGACATTTATATTTTTCCTTAGAGTGAGTACGATGATCTTTCTCTTTGGTAGAGAAATCACCTTTCATAGCTCGAACACTTTCGGCAACCACTTTATCATGGTCCTCACTCATATTTTTCTTCTCTTCGCCAAGAGCAGTGGAGAAGTTAGCAGCAATGGCTTCAGCTTCTGCAAGCTGTTACTTAAGCTCTGTGACCTCAGCCTTGAGCTAATCAGATTCTGTAACCTATTCTAGTATCTTATAATTCAGGTCGAGGAAAGAATATGCCAAGCTGCAAATCGAGTACTCAGACACTTGAGTATTCTTTGGAAGCAGAGGATGGTTGACGTCGTAATCGCAATTAGTGGTAAGCTTGTTAATTGCTCCCACCCTCTTCAAAAGTAAAAAAAGATCAGTTTGTTAAGAAGGACGAACGCAAAAATGAGCAACTAAAGAGCAAAAATAAAAGAAAAGCATGATACTTACGAGCCCAATAGCATGAGCCACGTCAACATAATCCTCCCTACACCGCATGTTATCAAGTGGAGGAAGCGAGCAACCTTGCAGTTTGCAATGACAGAGGAGAATCCCCATACTCCATTTATCCTCAATAATGGGCCACTTGTAATCATGCTTGAAGTCCCACGAGTAGCGAGACCCACTCCCTGATCTTGAGGCATCATGGGATTTCTTCTTGGCCCAATCATTATCAGGGGAGCAGGCACGAGCTCGTTTGGGATATGGCTCTCAAACATTAGTCGGGAAAACCCCAAAATCCAGATTAGGAGACCTAGGAGTTAGGGTTGTTGCGTTGACCTCATCAGCAACGTCAATCCCTTCAGAATCACCAGAGGCCACAACATCATTCTCCATCGAGGGTTTAGAGGGTCGACACATTCGTCTTACAAGATGAAGAGAACAAACTCTTAGAACATGAAAACAATAATGCAGGTACTATACATTGGCTTCGTATGCAAATAAAAGAAAAAAAAAACAAGAGCGCAAAAATGAAACCTACCTTTACCGCACCAATGAAACCCATCAAATCTTTGCTGGATGACGCGGCAGAATTACCCATCGGATATGAGATGAGAAGAGGAGTTGGGAAGAATGCTTGACGAACACGAGTTGTGCAAAAGTGCTCAAATCAGTCTGGCCATGGCTGAGGCAACAAACGAGTGCTTTCAAATGATTTTAAGGAAGAACTGGATCTAAGCGAACTAAAATAAGGGGGTGGGTCAGAAAACCAAGTGGTAATAGAAATCAAACATTCAGAGTGAGTAACCGATCTAACCAATGGTGTAAAGCCTAGTTGAATGGATCCAATTTAAAGGGAAAGATCCAACAGAAAACACGTTCGGGCTAAAAGCGAAGAAGTTTTCTCATCATCCATCTTCATGATAAGGAATTCTAGTGATGATTTTTATCCCTTTATGGGGAATAAGATAAAAATAAGGACGAGCAGCAGAACGCTTGACATGAAATAACTGTTGAAAAATTGCCGAATAGATCATTTTGTCGCACACAGATGCCAGAGTAATAATAGCCAAAGCTAAGCACACAGAAGAATGCGTTAACTGGAAGAGAGACAATCCAAACGAGTAGAGGAGATCAAGAACCAGGAAAGGAATAGGAAATATCAAGTTGCAGACGCCAAAGTAGAAAGTCGAACTGAACATATAATCCGAGGGCCTGTCTGCTGGCGAAGTGGGCAGACAAAGATCTATAGAGCCTAGAATCTCGTGTCGCAAACATAATCTCGTCGCTATAGAATTTTGTAGATCTGAATTTTTTTGAAATTTTAAATTTATTGATCAACAAATTTTCTATACAAGTGATAGGATTAGCTTTAAAAATTATTAAAAACTCAAAGAATAAATAATTATCTTTTCCTACTTTCAAACCATTTCTGTAACAAACCATGAAGTCTATGAGGATAGTGGTATCCTACAGAAGCTATGCGTTTTCGAATAACCCAATCGATCATACAGATGAACATAGTCACATTCTTGCTGTTTCTGCCATGTAATATCGAATTTCTTTCATGCCTAATGAAATAATCAATAGCCTAGAAGACCATTTGTAGCAGTACTGTGTCCAAAGCAAAAGTTGCTGGAGCTAGGAGTGATGTTATAGTCTCAGCCCAATCCAGCGTACAGAGAGAACCCAAGAGTTCTAAAGATAATCCCCACCACACCGCATACTGTACGGACAAGCGAAGAAAAGATGATCTCGAGTCTCATTTTATTCTTCACATAAAACACGACTCTCATACCTGCCCCACATTCTCATTTGATCACCTGTGGAAAATCTATTCTTGTGTAGTTGATAACAAAAAAGTCTTTTTGTTATTAATATAATTCACGTTTTAACAATTCAACAAGAAAAGATTGATTTACAAAGTCGCCACTGCTGTAAATTATAGTAAATGGGATGTCAACTTTACCTGAATTGGCCAAATATTAGTACGTATACAATTGATTTAGCTGCCAAATTAAGCTACTCATAATTCTTTTTTGTCAATTTTACTATTTTTTCTAACACTAATAGGATCGATAAGATCTAATTCATAGTCAAATCGTCAAATCGTTCCTACTATAGTTGGTTGGAATTCGAACTCACCACTTTATATCAAATAAGATCAGAAGTAAGCTAATTGTGTCACCTAATCTTGACAAACTACTTTTAATATTTTTTCTTGTATTTTTATAATAACTGAAGAAGAAAAAAAATAATCTGGTATACGACTTATGTGTAATCTCTCGGCATAAACATCATAGTAGAATTGGACCCAAAAAAGAAAACACCACATAGTTGAAAAAAAGAGAGAAAAAGTAAGATGATGAAATTTTTTTAACTATGGTTCATTTTATAGCCTAAAGTTCACATTCTAAAATGTCTTTTTAACATAGTATATATAGTTGGGATGAAATGGACTAGTCTATCAAAATTATTAAATGGATCATCTTAACCATTATGTTAAAAAGGGAATAAGTTATTACAAAAACTAAGGGAGATTTTGGGTCAAAAGATATTGCATTGCATTAATTTAGATACATAAGGTCGTCTTATATATTGTGAGAGACGACCTTGTAATAACTAAGGGAGATTTTGGATGTGTTATAAGTTATAGGATAAAATTAAGGGAGATTTTCAAAAATACTTCTATTGGCATGTACCATTTCAAAATCTATCATTTCCTTTGAAAATTGGGAGAGAGAAATAGTTATCATAGGGTATGTTTTGAAAAATGACATTTCGAAAGGGGTAGGATTCCGATTCGGGTTAGGATTTGATTTTCCTGGTAAATAGATTTAGGACACATTCTGCTTCATTTAATTCGATATTTTGATTATTTAAATTTCAGACTTATTCAAATATTTTATTTCTTGAGTAGAATTTGGTTCGTTATAGATCGAGTTTGGATTTTGAGTATTTTTATTTAAAAATTCAAAGTAAATTTAAAATTAATATAAAAACTGTAATAAGCTAAAATTTGATTCTTCACTTGGTTTCGGTTCGAGTTTCTGTTAGCTTTTTCTGGGTACACAGATTTAGGACCCATTTGGATATTATGTCAGATTTGATACTTTTAATTCGGATCGATTTTGGTTCGGGTTTCAAACCTCTTAAACAATATTTCAAAAAAATATTCTAAAATATCATCACGAGTCTAGCAACCTAAATAAACATAATTTAACAAAAAAAACAATCAAAACAAACAAATCTCGCATTATAATCCTAATACACATTATAATGCAAACTACAATAAGCCATATTCAGGTAAGATTGTCTAATGGACTTTTTAATAGGATTGAAAACACAAATGGTCCAATAGGCCCATAATTATATAGGTTGTGTTTCTGAGCCAAGCCCGAATTCTTAATGATACCGATTAGAATTATGATCCTTGAGCCGTAACAAAGAATGTTTAAGAAGAACATGATATGATACATGTACATGTAACGGAATCGCCTTGACTCATGAATTTTGCAGCTTGAGTACTATTGGTCGGCTTTATGCATGTTTATTGATGCAGGGTCGATGTTAAAATGATGGTGATGATGATAATCATAGTGATGAGCATAACCATATGATAATGACGTACTTATTGATGATGATTACTACTTTCATTAATTATATATAAGAAATACAGCTAGTCATTTACCAACGGACTTCCCATGGTCAACCAAAAAAATGTGGCCATTTAGCCATGTAAGGGTACAAGAGCTAAACCTAAAACTGGGCATCCGTTTTGTCATGTCCAAATATGGAGACCATTATCTTTTGTTGGAGTAAGTTTAAAGTTAGTAGTTTGAGTTGTAAGATAATAGACTAGATTTGTTGAGATGTTTTAGCTTATTAACCAAAAAACATAGTTAGAAATGTTTTTGGAAGTGAACATAATTTTTTCATTATTAGAATCAGGAAATAGTTTAGTCTGTATATAGAGATGCCAATGTTTGGTATTAGATGTGAGATTGAAATTTGAGAATTTAAGTTTTGAGTTATTTTCCTAAGCTAATAAAGAGAGTCATTCTTTATAATTCTTGATTTCATATTTACGATTCATATATTCTACTATTGGTATCAGGGTGAAGGTTGTTAAGCTCTGATCGAAGGAGAAACGAATCATGGGAGACAAGATAACAAAGCTATAGTAGCCGCGAAGAAGACAAAGGCGGAGGAGGCTCAACCTCTATAGTATGTCCGATGTAAACCGCAACTAACTATTCCGTTTGGCCTATAAGGATGAAAGTATGTCTCAATGTAAACAAGGTATGAGAGGTAATTGAGACATAAATTGATGATAAAAGGAAAAACAACAAGGCAATGGCACTCTTGTTCCAATCTATACAAGAGGATCTTATTCTACAAGTTGGTGAATTAGACACGACAAAGAAGGTGTGGAAGACCATCCTCGAAATCTAGGAGCTAAGGTGTCAAGGAAGCAAGGTTACAAACCTTAATGTCCGACTTCGACCATCTTAAGATGAAAGAAACAAGATCTACAAATGAATTTATGAGCAAATTATCGGCAATTTCATCCAAACCTTCTTCTCTTAGAGTAGAAATCGAAGAAACAAAGTTGGTGAAGAAGTTTCTCAAGTGTCTTCCAAGAAAGAAATACTCCTTATGGTTGCATCCCGAGAGCAACTTTTGGATCTTAAAACAGGCTTTGAGGATGTTGTAGGTCGTTTAAAAGCCTATGAAAAGAAAATTCTCGAAAAGAAGAAGACGCTCAAGAGGATCAAAAACAGTTGATGTATTTGGAATCACAAAATCAAACGAGAAACTTCATTGAAGGATCAATAGGAAGAGGGATAGTATGTTAAACAAATTCTATACGAAGAGGTCGTGGAAGAGGCAATGGAGATTTCAATATCTCTAAGGTAATTTGTTACCATTGTGAAAAATACAGACACTTTGCATCTAAGTGTCTGGATAGTTTGCTTAAAGTACAAGAAGCACAAGAAGGTGTCAACAATGAAGAAGAAACACAAGAAGGTGTCAACAATGAAGAAGAAACACAAGAAAGAGACGACTTGTTGTTACATGAAGTTGTGTTTCTCAATGAAGATAAATGTATACCAAGTAAGTTTGAATCAAATAACAATGAACAAAATACTTGGTATCTTCACAATGGAGCTAGCAATCATATTACTAGAGATAGACGATTCTTCATTAAATCTCAGATGTTAGTTCATCTTGGAACCGAGCTGGGATCCAAAGCATATCGATTACTTGATCCACCAACTCGAAAGATAATTGTAAGTCGAGATGTGGTCTTTGATGAGACAAAAGGGTGGAATTAGATCAACAATGATACAAACTCGAGTCATGAGTTTCAACTAGAAATCAGAAGCTTTGGAAGACAAGAAACCCAAGAAACGAAAAACAAGAAACAACAAAGGAGAAGTTGCTTCTCAAGAAAGTAATGAAGCTTCACACACAAGTAATCAAGAGAATAGGGAAAAAACGAATGATTCGCTTGATAATGATGTCAAATTTGATGAAGACAACAAAGACACTACTCAAAATTTACGAAAGAGTCAAAGATAAGTTGTTAAACCAAAATATCTTGAAAACTATGGCTTGAATACGGAGGAAGAAGGAGTAAGGTTATTGTTTTGTCTAGATGATAAACCAAGGATTTTTGCTGAAGCAAAAGAGTTGAAAGTATGGATTCATGCATGTGAAGATGAGATCAATTCCATTGTTAAGAATCGAACATGAGATCTTAAGGATCTACGGAGGGAATTAAACTAATTGGACTTAAGTGGGTGTTCAAGATTAAGAAAAATTTGAATGGAAGCATACACAAGTATAAAGCTAGGGTTGTTGCTAAAGGTTATGTGCAAAAACATGAGATAGACTAAGAGGAAGTATTTGCTTTGGTTGCAAGGTTAGAAACAATTCGAGTTCTAATCAACTTGGCCGCGCTTTATGGTTGGGAAATTCTCCATCTAGACGTCAAAATAGCTTTTCTTAATGGAGATCTAAAAGAAACCATTTATGTAAAACAACCGGAGGGATTGAGGTCAAAGAAAGCGAGCATAAAGTCTATAAACTCGAGAATGCTTTATATGGTTTAAAGCAATCGCTAAGAGCTTGGAACATCAAACTAAATCAAGTACTTAAGGAGTTAGGTTTCAAGAAGTGTACCAAAGAACCATCAGTGTATAGAAAGGTAACGAGACAAGATTCTTTACTCATACTCATATATGTAGATGATCAATTTGTCACCAGACCACATAGAAAAATGATCAATGAGTTTAAAATAGAGATGTCTACTAAATTTGAGATGAATGATCTTGGAAAGTTGACATATTATCTCAGAATTGAAGTGTGCCGAATTGATGGTGGGATCACTTTGAGTCAAAAGAGATATGCACTTCAGATACTTGAGGAATCGGGGATGAGTGGTTGTAACTTAGTTCACACACCAATGGACTCAGGGCTAAAGCTACCGAAATCCGAGGAAGAGAAAGAGATTGATACCACAAATTTTTGGAAAAACATTGGATGTCTCTGATACTTGTTACATATACGGCCAGATTTGTCATATAGTTGGTGTCTTGAGTGGCGTATGCGAAATCCAAAAGAGTCACATGGAGCGGCCTTGAAACAATGCTTAAGGTACTTAAAGGGAACAACTATATTTGGTTTAGTATTTACGAGATCTCCAACAAAAGTACATAGAGTTGTTGGATATAGTGATAGTAGCTACAATGTTGATCCCAATGATGCCAAGTTTATGGTTGCAACGGAAGCAGCTAAACAAGCAATTTGGTTTCAAGAACTTCTAAATGAAATCACGGGTTTTACATGAGAGAAGGTAGCAATATGCCTTGATAATAAACGCTATTGCATTTACTAAGTATTCAGTGTTTGTTGGAAGAAGTATATATATTCACAAGATATCACTTCATTAGAGAGTGTGTTGAGAATGGCAAAATTGAAGTGAAACATATTCCCGGACACATGTAAAAGACGGACATTCTAACTAAAGCTCTTGGAAAGATCAAGTTCAAGGAAATGAGAGACTTCATTGAAATCAAAGATATTGAGAAAATCGACTTCATGCTTAAGGAAGAGAATGTAGGAGTAAATTTAAAGTTAGTAGCTTGAGCTGCAAACTACTAGAGTAGACTAATTAAGATATTTTAGGAAATTATCCAAAAACATAGTTGATATGTTTTAGGAAGTTATCGAAAACATAATTATTTTTTTATTAGAAAATAGTTTAATCTATATATATGGTAAATATTGATATTTAAAAGTTAAGTTTCCACTTATTTGCCTAATCTAATAAAGAAATTTATTCTTTATAAATCTTGTTTCATATTAATGATTCATAGATTCTACATCTCTTATATCTTGGACCACACGTATTTACTTTATGATCTGTAACGTCAACTCCTCCTTCGATTATTTCTAGAAGATAAAACTCAAAACCATGGCGAAAGGTTTTAGGCAAGTGGCAAGGGTTTGAGTAGGGTGGGCACGGATTCCATTAAGTCAGCTAATCGGGTAATCTTTTAAAATGTAATAAATGTGGAATATCCCATTCCAACTAGTTACTCGTTTTTTTTTTTTCATTTTCTTTGTATACTATTAAATTTACAAATTCCTATTCATACTCTAATGTCAATTCCCTAAAATCATTTTTGAAGATACTAACTATACTGCAAAATAATGTAAGTGGCATTTAGTACAGTTGTTGATGATAAGTCCACTGTAAGCAGGTATATATGTACTACCAGGAATCGATTCCCATCACCTATAAAATATATATAGGAATTTGGCTAATGGACTGACCATTATGACCCACTATTAATATTGTCGTTGACAAAAACAAAACTATAGTGCAAAATGATCAAAATTCTGATACCAAAAATATTAAGGGTGACTATCTTAACCATTATTGGGAAGAGTTTGGCACTTATTACTCATCTTTAACCAAAAATGTTCACTTTTAATCAATACAAGGATTATATTATATCCGTGTTATAACGCAAGATTTATTTGTTTTGATTTTTTTAAAAACTTTATTCATATAGGTTAGGTCTGGACATAATACTTGATATCCGAACCAAAAAAGAAGAACCAAAAACAATCCGAAAAAGAAGAACCAAAACCAATTCGAAAAAGAGGAAGCTAATCCAAAAAATACCCAAAATAGGTTCTAAATTTATATACCCGAAAAAATCTAACTCAAAGCCGCACCAAACCTGAATTGAGAACCCAATGGATACCCGATATTTTTTTATTAAATTTAGGTTTTTTTATATTTCTTTCTGAACTAATTTTAGATTTTTCTATAAATTTAAATAAAAGTACCCGAACACAAATCCGATCTCTACCCGAACCAAACCTTCCGAAAACTAAAATATTGGAATGTATCCTAAATCAATGAAACCAATAATCCAAAATCCAAATGGACACGACCCGAATCCGACTGGGTGCATAAATGCCCACAACAGGTTGTTAGACCCATGTTAATATTTTGAATTTTTTTGTGAGATATTATTTTAGAGGCTTGAAACCTGAACCGAAATTGATCCGACCTAAAAGAACCAAACCCAATAAAATACTCCAATGAGTCCTAAATCTATGTACCCGAGAAAATGAACCGAAATTGATCGAAACCAAATCAAGAACCAAATTTTAGCTTATTGGAGTTTTTCTATTAATTTTAAATTTACTTTGAATTTTTAAATAAATTTATCCAAAACCCGAACTCGATCTACAATGAACCAAACTCGATCCGAGAAACAAAAATATTTGAATAAGTCTAAAATCTAAATAATCAAAATACCGAAATATATGAACTAAATGTGGCAAAACACAAGAATGTGTCCTAAACTATTTATCCGGAAAATTGAATCCTAACCCAAATCAGAACCAAATCAATAGCCGAATTTGTAATTGATATATTTTTATTAATAAATTTTAGCTTTTAATTTTTTTTATTAAATATGTATTAACTTTAAATATATATATATATATATATTTATTTATAACAAAATTCATCTTAATCCTATTTTTAAGGGTAATTATGAACTTTAGGTTGATTTTATTCTATAATTTATAACACAACCAAAATGAAAGTATCTCCCGCTTTAATATATAAGATTTAAACTTTTAAAACAGCTAAATACTCACAATATCATTTTCTCACGCAATTAAAACATTAAAAGTTGTGAAATTACAAATGTAGAATTTCATTTTTCAAAAGGTTATAGGAATTATATAAACTAATTTTCTCTTAATAAGATTTTGTATAGGATTATATGAAGTTAATTAGTTTACAAAAACATTAAATATATATATATAGACACACATGAATATATCATTTAGAATAATTATATTTTTTCGTCAACTAGATCGGTAAGTCTTAATCTATAATCAATTTTTCAAATCTCAAACCCCTAACTATAAAATAGGGTAAACATAGGGTAAACATGACGATCTAAAGCGTAACTCAGATATATTTAATTTACACCTTAAACTAAAGGTAATGAAAAATAAATTTCCCTTTCTATGAACTATAGTAATTAATTTTGACAGTTAATATAAAACTCGTTTGATAAGATATATTAATCTTTTTGTTGGGGTATATTGTATTTTTTAAAACGTTTAAATTTTTTTATTTAAAAAAAATTGTTATTTGCCGAATTACTCTCAGTCTGGTGGTTAGGATGATCCAGCTAATGACTCAGGGCACCGGGGTTCGATTCCTCCCCACTACATTAGTAAGATTAAAAGGGATTTTAGGGTGTGAGCTAGGTTATGAATTGGACCTTGTCGATCCAATTGTTGACAAAAAAAAAATTGTTATTTATATTTTTAGTAGACCATGAAAGTAATAAAAGAAACTGAAATAAACCTTTCGCGGAAAATATTAGATCACAAGCGCAATTTTCTTTTTCCTTACAAACGTACTACTGTATTATCCTATGTGAGACAAGAAGAAACGCAAAAGTAATAACACTTCATTCATTTATTATCCTTTCGTAGACATGAATAGATAATAACATTAACATCACGAGTCCTTTATTTGTGAACATCAATAGCCCTTATTACGTTCCATTTAACAATAAAACACACATTAATATGCAATGATCTTTGTAGCTTAATTAACTAGTGGAAGGGGTCATAACTGTAGTTGGTGGACATTGAAAGCCGATAGGAAAAACCCTATTGCAAGCGAAAAAGATCTCTCTAATGGCCTTATCGATCCCGAAAACCAAAGGGAGTGGCTTGAAAACATAGCAGAGACAATCGGCTACTTGAACGTCAGCGAGGCCATTGATGGCAGAACAACACAGCCGTGCTCTTGTGTCACCAGCTGTAACATTGGCCAGGTTAAGAACATTGGCACATACGCCTAGTTGCAATGGGTCTCTAGGACACGTGCCAAAGTTGTTACTCATAGTCGGTGAAAGCTGAGCTTCGGCGACGCTGATGAGGAGGATGATGATGAAGGAGATTGTGGTTGAGCTCTTTGAGGCCATATTTTGCTTTATGGATGTGACAGTGTGGATGTTATTTTACCAAAACAAAAAAGTGTGGATGCATTCGATGAGGTTATGTGAGTATATATAGAGCCAAGATATGCCTTGCACTAAAAGGCAATTTAATGTTTATCATCTAGTTCTTTTGCCCAACAGTTTGACAAACATTTGGTTCTCTCTCTAATTTACTTAACACTTTTAGGTGACCAAATATTTGGTTCTCTCCCTAATTTTTTTTAAAAGAGTTATTTCATTTAAGAGACTTAAATTTTGTAACCGACTCACGGTTTATGCCTAAGGTCATGGATATCTCTATTTTTCAACTTACCCAACTCGAAATTACATATTTGGATAAGTCGATTGATATCAATTTTACAAGGAACATTCGCCATAGTAAAATAAAATTAAAAAATTTATATAATGCATTGTTAATAGGGTGATTTGCTGAAAATGTGTTAGAAAATTGTGAAATTATTAAGTAGGGTTCACATTTCAAAATTACTTAAATAATGCTGAAATTTTTTTAAAGAAGAGCTTGTTCTTTTTTTGCTTTGAGAAAAAAAATATTAACAAAAATACCATTAATAAAATCTGTATTGTCGAAAAATAAATCTGCGGGTAAAAAAATTATTATATGTGGCAGATTTAATATTTCTTAACACATATATTTTGCTTTATGTCGATTTATTATGTTCTAGCAGATTTTATTTTGTAGATTTCTGTTGAAGGTGTATTAGATTTGTTTTTTGTAGAGATATATTATGAAGTTGCAGATTTATTTCGAATTGGCAAATTTGTCTTTGCAGATTTATTTTATAGTGTTGCAGACTTATATGCAATTCGTAGATTTATTGTCAATTAACATATTTGTTTCCATATGTTGAAAATTTGTTTTGAAATTGGTAGATTTGTTTTCCAGATTTAATGTTAAGTGTGACACACTTATTTTTATTTTGTATATTTATTATTGAAGTATCAAGATTTATCTACAAAACTGTATATACCTAATCTTGTAGTTTTTTTTAGTTCTCGTAGATTTGGTTTCTATTTTAATTGTGATATTCGGTTTAGAAACACCACGAGCACCCCCAGAATTGCTGGATTAGCCAAAAAAATTTCTCCCGACCCCATTGAGGGTCTATGTATCAACAGATCATTAGATCCAACTAATCCCAAATTCAAGAAGAACCATGTGAATATCCTTTATGTTGCGTGCGGATGTGGTTAGATTTATAGACTCGAACTCGAACTCATGATAAGAGATTATTTATTTTCCAAGTGATTTGAGTAAGAACATGTCCTTTACATGTATGCATTGTAAATGTTTTGTATTTGTATGAGTAACAAAAACACAGAGAAGTACGACATGAGGTAGAGTCATAGACGAAGATATTGGTTGTGATGGCAAGTTACTATATCTCTTTTAGCTTTACCTTCCAAGTTACTATTCTGAGTTTAGTGCTACATTATCACGGCTTCTGTTTTTTTTACATGATCGAGGTTAATAAACTAAAACATAGGTTTGGAATGAAAGTTTCGTGAACTGCATGAATAAACTCTAAGAATATGTTCATGACCCTCTCAGTTGGGTTGCCGTAGCTACTAAATCTGTTTTAGATTAACCTAACAATCTATGTTCAAACTCTTTTCTTACTCTACATAACCATTTAGTCATTGTAAAGAATGAGAATGTGAAAAATGAAATTTCATTATTGGCAATAAAAATTCAAAAACACCCAAAAGATCTGGGTATTCAAATGCTTACAAACACATTATTGAGCTTACACAACATGAAATAAAGACTTTTCAAATCACATGATTCACACTACATTTCGTAACATCTCTCCATTTGTCTTCTCTCTTGTTTGGTGCAACATTCTTCTTTGACTCCCTTTTTGTAACATGATCATGAGATATCAAAGAGCCAAGACTCCAACTTCAAATCTTTGTATTGTAAAAGATATGATTGGTTTATGTACTGAATTTAATTAAGCAATGTTTACAAGTTGAGAATAACTATTCATAAAAAAGTTTAAATCTTCCCAATCCATTCATAGCATGTACTAAACTTGTTTGCATCTTCACTAAAACAAGAAAACTCAGAATCTAAAAGCTGATATATAGCTTGTGTCCGGAGATCTGCAACATAAACACAATAAAGATATGTGGAACAAGATAAAAAACCATGTGCAAGTCAACTGTCAAAAACTCTAAACTAGCTAGAAACATCATTTGACTTTCTAATTTAGCAATGATCATACATTCTTACATACCGAAACATCAGTGATTGATTGATTATCTGAAGCTTCAACTACATTCACAGACCACAAAAGCAAGAAACAAATATAAAATTAGAAATTTTAGTGATTGATTGATTGTTTACAAATTTTTGAAACCTAAACTACCATCAAACACAGACACTACAGAAGCAAAGCCAAATAAATCTGGAATGATACACAAAAATAGGAAATCACACACTCAAAACAACAAAATTAAACAAATCGAAACTCAAATTCAACACTCGCAATCTAAAAATCAGAAACCATATATACTCAAAAATAACAAAATCAAAACGAAAACTCAATACTCACTCTCTCAAAATTGAATGAATATGCAAGAAATCAACTAAATCTGCACGAGATCAACATCACCACAACTCAAAATTGAATGAATCAACAAGAAGTCAAATAAAAGAAACAAGAGAAGAAGAGGTGAGAGATAAAGTACCTTTTGCATGAGAGAAGGGCCATCGGGAAAAGGAGAGCCGTCAGAGTGAGGAATGCCACCATCGGAGGAAAGTCGAGTTGCCATCGGAGCTGGTGATGCCAAGGTTGACGGCGTTGAGAAGAGAGGAAGAAGAGATAAACCTAGAAGCAAATCGTGTATGTATCCGATTCTCATTTTTTATGGGAAATTGCAATTGATAACACAATTAGTTTTAGTATTTAACTCATAGGAGTATGCTATTTATGCAGGCAACTGTTTTAGAAATTTTACCCATTTTACCCCTATATATTGATTAAAAAATATGTATATTTTATTCAGATATTTTATATGCAGATTCGCTCTCTCACCTCTTGTTTTGTCACTATTGTTAGAGAATCACAAAATCTACTTGAACCTTTATCTTTGTGTGTTCCAAACCTCCATTGTTTCAAGCAATTTTTCTAAGTTTTTCACTTTCTTTCTTTCTCATTTAATCTCTTTTATTTTCTCTAATTAGAACAATCAATTTCAATAATAACAAAAAAACATGTTTTTTATCTATAGAGGAAGATGCATCTCGGTTTTCATTGTTTTTTCATGATTTTGGTGTACACATTCACAAATGAGAAAGTGTTCGTGTTTACTCGTAGATGTATTAATATATGAAACAAATATTCAAAAGAAAAAAATGAAAAAAAAATTACCAACAGCCACCATTGTTGCAGGTGAGCTTAAGGTTTAGTGAAGGAGAGAAGATGGAAGCATTAATTACAGTTAACTTTATATTTTGCATCTCCACAAAGTTTTTGTATTTTCTTATTTAGTTTCTACATTTGCGACCAATTGTATTTCCACCAGATCACTACTTTAACCTACCATTTGGAAACCCTCAGGATCCCATCAACATCATAAATTCACAACCTGTGTTTGTACAAAACAACCTGGTGACCATCTAGTGTTATGCTTATTTAGCTATCATGTACTGTGTATGCATGCTTCATTTTGTAAACTCTTGTCCTTTTTTACCTAACATCTTTTACACATATTTTTGCAGCTAATATATACATTTTTACCTAATAAAAACGTTTGCATCTAACAAATAATTTGCCACGGACTTTGTATATTTTTTTATTGCAAGACAATGTTAAATGTTATATACAAAAATTTAAGTTAGCTCACATATTGTCCGCAGTATGGGAATATTGTTTGTGGTTACTTCATAAATGCATATGAGATCAACTATTGGTGGAGTATTCTCTACTGTTCCCCGAACCCTCAAATATATCATTGCCTTCATAATCAAGCCATGCATAGCCCGTTGCAACGCAATTTAGACAAATGTCCTTTCGTCTCAAGAAACATTCTGCTATCAAACATTAATGTGCATGTAAATATATATTTTAACTGCAAAGTTAGGCCAATAAACTTCAGAACTAAGTAAGTGTTATCTAGATAAAATACAAGAGCGTTGTGCATGAATTGTAGCCAAAACTTACTTTACAACTGGTAATACGATAAGCGAGAACTTGACATATATAATCTAATCCTTGTTTGTGCCCTCAAATCTTGTAAAGCTTTGCTGAGACTGTCTTCTATTTGCAAATTCTCGCTTAGAACTTCATATCTTTGTTACCACACACCAGTTCATATTATTTTTGCAGTAAACTATATTTATTTACATATAACATGAAGTTTTACTGCATAACCGGAGATGAAGACTTGATAACTACATAACAGTGTAACTGGCATGACTGGACTTGAGTCTTGAGTTAGAACATGATTTCCGGTGGAAACATTGGATGCAGTTAACTTTGTATTTTGCATCTCTAAAAAGTTTTTTCATTTTCTTATTTTAGTTTTCACCTTCGCGAAGAGTGGTATTTCCACCTTCGCGACCAATGGTTTTCAACTTCATTGGTTGCTCCTAGTAGCACAGTAGTAAGCCTTATGGACTTATAATTACAGTTAACAATATATTTTTCACCTATTTATATATTTTGCACTGAATCAAGTCATGTATAGCCCGTTACAATGCAATTTAAACGGATGCCCTTTCGTTTCTAAAAAACATTATGCTAGCTGGGTAACGCGTTGAACATTAATGTTATATGAAAAACATTAATGTGCATGCAAATATATTTTTTAGCTACAAAGTTTGGTCAATAAAATTCAGAACTAGGTAAGTGTTATCTAGATAAGATACAAGAGTGTTGTGCATAAATTGTAGCCAGACTCTACTTTGCAATTGGTAATATGAGGTTCTCGCTTGGAACCTCATATCTTTATGTACCACACACCATCTCATGTTATCTTTACATCTAATGTGAAATTTTACTGCAACTACATAATTTACCGCAAATACACATTTTTGTCAAAAATATATTAGTTTTCAGTTTTGATAATTGTTTTCCGTAAACTCGCCATCATCTTCTTCATGAGTGTTTGAAATACACCTTCAACCCTAACTATGGTTCTTGTTAAAAATTTAAGCTAGAATCTCCAAAAAACACCGAAGAAATCACAATCCTACTACAAGGCTTCGATTCCGTGATGGAATTACAAATCCAATCGGTCTCTTGCAAATTTATAACTTGATAATGAAAATTTCCAAAAAAAAAGTTCACCAATTTTTTTTTTTGAACATCGAACAACAAATCCAGCAAATCACTCTTTTTCAATATAATTGTTGAAACCCATATAATTGTTTCAGGCAAAATAGTCTCCTTTTACAACAAGTTGCACCATTATATGCAATTATGTGGCCACAAACGTTTCTTCAACACCACAAGAAAATCTTCGCTGTATCTATACATTAATTTCACCTCTCTCCATTACAGAGCAAATTTATTTTCTGTGGGCCACCTCTAATTATTTGTGGGCCATCCAAATTTTTGTACATATTGCGTTTTAGGGGTACAATTGTATATGCACCCACATGGCCTACTGCTATTTGTTGAATTATGATAATGATATGTTAGATTCTCAATTAGTTTTTGTATTTATGTTATTGAGTTAATTCTCCTTTTTATCTTTACTATCTGATTATCTTTAGTATTCTATCTATTTTCTAGTAATTAACCTATAATTTCTATTTCACTAGATATAGACCCGTGCGATGCACGGGTTTTAAAAAATTATATTTTACATATTTATAATATTATGAATAATTAGTATTGTAAAATATTTTAAACCATATAATCCTATAATAAAATTCATATCTTGTTTGGGTGACTTTGTGTCAAACATATTCTAGATATTTTTGGGTCTATAATATGATTATTTTGAGTTGTTTTAATATTTTATAACTTTGTAATTTTTATTGAAATCTTGCATACTAAAATAACAAATTTCGGTAAATTACAAATTTCGATAAAATTTCTTTTATATAGTGCATTTCCAAACTTTTCCATAAGAAAATGATGCATAAAGCCTTGAATAATATTTTCATTTTGTAGAAAGATTTAATTTTTAGTTGGATAATAAAACTGTTTTCGAATAAGGAAGTAAGATATTCGATGTTGACTAATCTCCATATAGATAATTATCTATGTATAATATTTATTTTATAAGTAAGATTTTTGTAATATCGATGGATTAATGTATATAGATAATTATATACATATAATATTTACTTTATAATTATTATAAATAGATATAATTTTTATAATTATTTTCATGAATTTAATTTTTCTATTAGAATATTAACAACATTAGTATTATTTTAAGATAATAATATTGTTAGTTATTTACTATTATTTTTATGTTAGAATTTGGTTCCTTCATATAATAAGATTTTAAATAGATTTAAATATTTTGTGATATAGTTACAATTATTTTTTTTATTGTTTTAAATATATCACCGAAATTTTTATGATCGTTAGATTTGACACATGGAAGAATCCCTTTAATTACTAACTTTGAGAAACCCTTCTCTATATAATAAGATAATAATAATAATAATACTTCGTTTTATAAAAATAAGTTTTTAATATAATATTTTTAATATAATAAGAATAGTAATGAAAATTACTTTTTGTTAAAATTAATATTTTAACAATCAATATTCCGATTTTCTTTTAGATTAAGATTTCTTTAATGTTACGAATTCTTTTTTGATTAGGATTATCTAAATATTGAACGAAATCTATTTAAAAATATTTTTTATCTAGTTTTTTAAAAATAAATAAATCCACGAAAATTTTGGATCATTGGATCTGACATGTGGAAGGATCCTGTTAATTGCTAACTTTGAAAAACTCTTCTTTATATAATAAGATTAGCAATGAAAATTACTTTTTGTTAAAATTAATTTTTTAACAATTAATATTCCCGATTTCCTTTTAGATTAAGATTTCTTTTATGTTAGGAAACTTTTTTTGATTACGATTATCTAAAGATTGAATAAATATATTTAAAGATATATTTTATCTAGTTTTTTTAAAATAAATAAATCCAAGAATTTTTTTGATCATTGGATATGACACGTGGAAGAATCCTGTTAATTGCTAACTTTGACAAACCCTTCTTTATATAATATGATCAGTAATGAAAATTACTTTTTGTTAAAAATATTTTTTTAACAATTAATGTTCCTCATTTCCTTTTAGATTAAGATTTTTTTTATGTTAGGAATTATTTTTTTATTAGGATTATCTAAATATTGAAGAAATCTATTTAAAGATATATTTTATCTTCTTTTTTAAAATAAATAAATCTTGGAAAATTTTGGATCATTGGATCTGACACGTGGAAGGATCCTGTTAATTGCTAACTTTGAAAAACTCTTCTTTATATAATAGGATTAGTAATGAAAATTAATTTTTGTTAAAATTAATTTTTTAACAATCAATATTTGTGATTTCCTTTTAGTTTAAGATTTTTTTTTATTTTAGGAATTCTTTTTTGATTAGGATTATCTAAATATTGAAAAAATCTATTTAAAAATATGTATTATCTAGTTTTTTAAAAATAAATAAATCCAGAAAAATTTTGGATCATTAGATCTGACACGTGGAAGGATCCTCTTAATTGCTAACTTTGAGAAACCCTTATTTATATAATAAGTTTAGTAATGAAAATAACTTTTATTAAAATTAATTTTTTAACAATTAATGTTCTTGATTTCCTTTTAAATTAAGATTTCTTTTATGTTAGGAATTGTTTTTTGGTTAGGATTATATAAACATTGAAGAAATTTATTTAAAAATATATTTTATCTAATTTTTTAAAAATAAATAAATCCAAGTAAAACGTGGAAGGATCCTGTTAATTACTAACTTTGAGAAACCTTTCTTTGTATAATAAGATTAGTAATGAAAATTACTTTTTGTTAAAATTAATTTTTTAACAATTAATATTCCCGATTTCTTTTTAGATTAAGATTTCTTTTATGTTAATAATTTTTTTTATTAGGATTATCTAAATATTGAAAAAATCTATTTAAAGATATATGTTATCTACTTTTTTAAAAATGAATATATCTAGAAAAATTTTGGATCATTGGATCTGTCACGTGAAAGGATCCTTAATTGCTAATTTTGAGAAACCCTTTTTTATATAATAAAGTTAGTAATGAAAATAACTTTTTGTTAAAATTAATTTTTTGACAATCAATATTCCTTATTTCTTTTTAGATTAAGATTTCTTTTATGTTTTCCTTTTTGATTAGGATTATCTAAATATTGAAGAAATCTATTTAAAGATATATTTTATCTAGTTTTTTAAAATAAATAAATTCAGGAAAATTTTAGATCATTGGATCTGATACGTGGAAAGATCCTGTTAATTGCTAACTTTGAGAAACCCTTCTTCTTTATATAATAAGATTAGTAATGAAAATAAATTTTTGTTAAAATTAATTTTTTTATAATCAATATTCTCGATTTCTTTTTAGATTAAGATTTCTTTTATGTTAGGATTCCTTTTTTATTAGGATTATCGAAATATTGAAGAAATCTATTTAAAGACATATTTTATCTAGTTTTTTAAAATAAATAAATCCAGGAAAATTTTGGATCATTGGATCTGACACGTGGAAGGATCCCGTTAATTACTATAATAAGATTAGTAATGAAAATAACTTTTTGTTAAAATTAATTTTTTGACAATCAATATTTCCGATTTCTTTTTAGATTAATTAAGATTTCTTTTATGTTAGAATTCTTTTTTGATTAGGATCATCTAAATATTGAAGAAATCTATTTAAAGCTATATTTTATCTAGTTTTTTAAAAATAAATAAATCCAGGAAAATTTGGATCATTGGATCTGACACGTGGAAGGATCCTGTTAATTACTATTTTTGAAACTCTTCTTTATATAATAAGATTTTTAATTATTCAGTTTTTTTATTTAATTTAATTAACTTTTTTTTTATAAAAAATGGCATTAGAATAATAAAACAGAAACAATAGGTTTTTATATCTTTTTACCTATCTATTTTATGTTTCACATAATGTATTATTATTTGAGTAATTAACTTATATATAAGCATTATTTAAGTAACTATTATGATTCTTATTTGTTAATAAATTTGCATATATATATATATATATATATCAATATTATCGTACAAAATATGTCACTTGTTTTTATTCATCTTCTCATTATCAGATTCTTTTATTTCCAAAATTTCATTTCTTTTTTTTTTTTTTTTTTTTTAAAAAAATTTCATTTCTTCAAAACTAATTCAAATAGATCTTCCACATTCATCATACAATATTATTTTGGGTTTGATTACTGTATGAGTGTATATCAAGTCTCTTACTTTGTTTTTCTTTTGCCTAGCAATAAAAGACAAAATAAAAATACCTTACAAGTTTTATTGATTGTTTTATTACATTATTGGAGTACAATATATATGTACTTAAAAATAAATAGTAGTTAAATACCGTTTATGTGTGTATAATATGCCGGTTTTTAATTTTTGGGAAAGAAAAGTGATCATGGGCAAGTGAAGCCTGGAGGAATGTTACGACCACAAGTCTTACAAAGAGTGGTAATTTTAGGAGAGAGGCTATTACGTGGTGCTCTCACCGATTCACAAAGACAAGCCAGTGCATCGGGATCAGAAAGATCGCGGATGAGAGCACAACATGGTTGCACCCTTCCAAATCCTAGGATACGGTCGATGATGTTTAGAATATCTCCACATATTCGTAGTTGGAGACCTCTTCTAGGACACCTACCAGTTGGAAGAGGTGGTGGTGGAGTCTTTGATGCAGGACGTGGTGGTGGAGTCTTTGATGAAGGTACATATGGTGTTTGTGGAGGTGTTGGTGGTGTAAGTGGAGAAGAAGTTGGTGGGTTTTTTGGTGGGGGAACTGATGGTAAACCTGAAGGAGGCACTCTTGGAGTTTTGGGTGGAGATGTTGGTGGTGGACGGGGAGGAGATGTTGGTGGTGCACGAGGAGGAGAAGTGAGGGGAGTTTTTGGAGGAGATATTGGTGGTGCACGGGTAGGAGATGTTGGTGGTGCACGAGGAGGAGAAGTGGACGGAGTTTTTGGAGGAGATATTGGTGGTGCACGGGGAGGAGACGTGGGTTGAGCTCTTGGAGGAAAAAGTGGTGGTGCACGTGGAGGAGAAGGGGGCAGAGTTTTTGGAGGAGATGTTGGCGCAGATGTTGGTGGTGCACGAGGAGAAATACGTGAAATACTTGGAGGAGACATTGGTGGTGAACGGAGAGGAGATGTTGGTGATGCAAGAGGAGGAGATGCTGGCGGAGTTTTTGGAGGAGATATTGGTGGTGCACTGAGAGGAGAAGTTTGTGGGGAAGATTTTGGTGGCGCACGGGGAGGAGAAGTTGGTGGCCTTCGTGGAGGAGATGTTGGTGGTCTACGGGGAGAGGAAGTGGGCGGAGTTTTTGGAGGAGATGTTGGTGGTACACGGGGAGGAGACATTGGTGGACTTGGAAGAGATGTTGGTGGTACACGGGGTGGAGAAGTCGGTTGTGTATGAGGAGGAAAAGTTGGTGGTCTTCGTGGAGGAGATGTTGGAGGTGCACGGGGAAGAGAAGTGGGTGGAATTCTCGGAGGAGATATTGATGGTACACGGGGAGGAGACGTTGGTGGACTTCTTGGAGGAGAGGTTGGTGTTATACGGGGAGGGAAAGTTGGTGGCGCACGAGGAGGAGAAGTTGGTGGCCTTCGTGGAGGAGATATTGGAGGTCCACGGGGAGGAGAAGTGGGTAGAGTTCTCGGAGGAGAGGTTGGTGTTACACGGGGAGGAGAAGTCGGTGGCGCACGAGGAGGAGAAGTTGGTACCATTTGTGGAGGAGATGTTGGAGGTCTACGGGGAGGAGAAGTCGGTGGCGCACGAGGAGGAGAAGTTGGTGGCCTTCGTGGAGGAGATGTTGGAGGTCCACGCGGAGAAAAAGTGGACGGAGTTCTCGGAGGAGATGTTGGTGGTACACGGGGAAAAGGTATTGGTGGACTTCTTGGAAGAGATGTCGGTGGGACACGAGGAAGAGATGTAGGTGGAGTTCTTGGAGAGGATGTTGGTGGTGTACGGGGAGGAGAATTTGGCGGAGTTCGCTGAGGAGATAATGGTGGTGCACGAAGAGGTGAATTTGGTGGAATTTTCGGAGGAGACAGTGTTGGTGAACGGGGAGGAGAATTTGGCGGAGTTCTTGGAGGAGGCTGTGGTGGTGCACGTGGAGGTGAGGTGGGAGGAGTTGGAGGAGATTTTGGTGGACTCTTAGGAGGAGGTGTTTGTGGATTCCTTGGGGGAGTCATAGGTGGTGTCCTTGAAGGAATGATTGGTGGAGTTCTTCGGATTGGTGGTGGAGGTGGTGGTCGCCATATATTAGCTTCGGTGTATCCTATGAGAAGGATTGTGAACGTAAAGAACAGAGTTAAACTTATTTTTGAACATTTTGAATCCATTTTTATCATTAGTAGATATGTCTTATATAGAGGACTATCGTATCTATTGATGAAGTGAAACGAAGTTAAGATATTGGAGTATTTATAGCACTTTGAATGTTATTATGTGCAATTTTTCCATTGCCAAACCTCTTCATGTTAGGCTTAAAGGGTAAGCTCAATCCTACGTTACCCGGAATGTTAACTCTATTGATTAATAATGTTAACTCTGTTGATTAATAGGCATTTATTTATTTTCCCTTTCTTCTTTTCTATTCCATTTACATGACTATTCAACTTTTCATTATGTTAAACATTTTTTGTTCGACGATCTCAAGTCTCAGAAGTAATCAAAGTTAGTGTAGTCACACAAAAAAATTGAATAAATCTGAAAAGAAAAAATTAATTGCATAAATGCATAGGCATGAGAGAATTGTAGTAATGTATTAACGATGCAATATATTGCCATATTGGTCTTGCATATTCTATAAACTGTTTTATGTCATTTTGCACATAAATTTGTAATTATTAAAATACTTATTGTAATCGCATTAACTCTTTCTTATGAGATGTCAACTCTATTAAAGAGTTTTGGGCCGTATAATTAAATTTACTTGCCAAACCTTTACCTCAAGAATGACGAAGGAAGCTTCATCTCCGGCCAATTGTAGAAAAAACAAAAAAAACTACACCCGTGGCTACGTATTTTACTTCTAGTACGTATAGGTTTTATTGAATTTGCGAAATTCTCGGTTGAATTGAATCTTTCATTCTATTAATTTCGTAATTCTGTAAAGACTTTTTTTTTTTCCACAATTCGTATGATTGTACCTTAGAACCGTACGCGTACTTAATTTTCTCAATCAATATTTCTGTAAAAAGAACATTTAGTCACATTGTACGGGTTCACACTCAGCAATCAACTCCGCCTGAGATTGTTGTGCGGATACTTGATCGTTTGATAAGGGACACAACCCTTACCAAGAGATACCTTAAAGGCTTCTCTAATCTGATGGATCATTGGCTTCAATTCCTAGCTAATTACTAACTTCGTTGTTAAGATATATTGTCTGGCTGCAGCTCTGTTTTTTCTTCTTTTCATTTTTTTTTTCGCAAAGAGGCTTAGTGCATAAACTATAAAGTTCCTTTCATGCAATAAAATTCACATTTAATAATAGACATAATTACTGAAATAGTCTACAATTATATAGAAATGACTCAAATAGTCTCTAAAAAGGTGGACAAAAAAAAAAGTTGGGAAAAGTCACAAATGCCCTGTAAATAAAAAAAAAAAAACTGAAAAGAAAAAAAAAAGAAAAGAAAACCGTATCGAC
>OVBA01000816.1:526-54886 GCA_900406435.1 Lepidium aucheri
AGCTGTCCGATCCGACCAGATCTGTCCGATCCGACCAAGCGAAAATCATTTTTGTCCTTAAAATCCTTCCTTAGCTTGTTTTTCATGGGTTTTCATGCTCTTTCTCATTTCTTGGGTTTCCAATGCCCATTCTCAACTCATCTAAACCAAATGCCCAAGTTTGGCTCGTCCCTTTACACCCTATTCACATCCACACTTCGTGTTTTANGACACTCTTGAATATGCCATAGGCGAGCACAACTATGCTTACAAATCCGAAAGTGACAATTATTGTGATCTAACAAAAATTAAGGTCTAAAGTTATTTGTTGAAACTAATTATAGAGTGTTGCTTGAAAATTGAAATTTGATGTTTTTGGGGTTGGTTCGTACTCGTTTTGGTTTTGAAATATTTTCAATGGTTAGGTAGCAAAACAAAGTTTTAAATGGTGACGGTTAACAATTTCACCTTCCATCTCTACAAAATACAAATTAAACCAAAAAATCAAAATAATATGCAATATAACTCTTAGATAAATTTTTGAAAATTTTTAGAGGTCACATACATTATATTCTCAAAAAAATTTAAAACAGATTTAAAATCATTGTAAAAGAGTTTCAATTAGATTTATTATATATCATAATTTTAAGACCAGTTGGAAGATTGATTTCTGCACAATTCTCTATTATAAAAATAAAAATTAATGACTTACCTAGTTTCACTAGTATCAGGAATTTGATCTTTCTCCACTACAAGTAGAAGATTGAAAAGAAATTTTAGGAAATGAATTTTATATAATGGATAGAGCTTGTTGATCACAAAAATAAAAATTAATCGAGACATGGAAAATCCTATTTGATTAAGATATAGGAGTACTACTTAAATGAGTTATACGCCTCTTCTCATTCATGACTTCGAAAGTTTTGCATGACGTTGTTTAATCGAACAATAATAACCCAAAACAACAAGGTAGAAGAAAAAACTCTTTAGTTTAGAATTCCAACACTCAAAATTTAACTAAAGGACGAAGCACATATAGACTATATATAAAGAGTTCTGAATATCATACATCTAGGCTGCATCAGTTTCTTAATTAAGTTGAATAGAAGTTGTGCAGCAGTTTTTTTCTATAAAATAAAAATTATATTTTACAGGAAATTAATATTGGATGACGTAGGTGAAACTATTATTCAATGACGTAGATTTTAGAATTCCAATAAGAACGCTTTATTTTTCAACTTAGAAAACATTTCCGTCTGATTACGATTAAGGAGAAAAAACGATTCGGCTATCTTCAAGTTGCAGACATTAGTCTTTTAGATAATCTATTATATCTTTTTGAAATGTTTAAAATAAATTAGATAAAATAAATTTGCTATTATAGACATGTACATTAGATTATCAATATTTTGGAATTATTTTACTTTCATTTGTGATTAAAGTACATTTTTCTTGTAAAATAGACTATTCTAGTCTTCGTAAAAAGCTGAAAGAAACCAATAAGTGAATGCATCCCAAAAGTTAATAAAGTGTTGAAACATGAACTTAAATATTCCAACTATTGTTCCTTCTCTTTATCAATAATATGTATTTTATCAATAATATATTATCCAAAATTACATAAAGATACTAGTAGAAACCACAACTTATTTTTTTTCATTGTTTAGTGGAATAAGAAAAACAGACATTTTTCTCAATTCCAACTCACTAGAAGAGAGATTTAATTACAAATACTTACGACTTTTGTGCCCCACTATTTACTGGTAACGGTACAGATCAGGCAACCAGACCAGACTCATCACACTTTTGAACTCTATTGTCTCGTTGAATCTCATTCCAACCCAATGAAAAGGAATTTAATATCATTTTTTCTTTTTGAATGCTTTAGTTATTTTGTGTATTTTATTAATTATGAACACATGCATACAGAAGCTTTTTTTGACCGACATGCGTGCCGTAACCTAAGAAAAGAATATCAAATATGACCACGTTCATATATATATCGACGCCAAACACACAAACCTCATCAAACAACAGCGTTCGTTTTCAATCTCTCCACAACATATAAACCAAAAACAAGAGCTGTGAGCTTGATCAATCTCGTACTTTCAGAAAAACATAAAACAAAAAGTGCAAATGGGTGTAATGATGAATGGTTCAAAAGATGAATACGTAAGGCTATTAGGAGCATGGCCTAGTCCTTTTGTGCTAAGGACTCGGATCGCACTTAACCTAAAGAACGTACCGTACGAGTATCTAGAAGAAGAAGATACATTGAATTCGGAGAGCGTCTTAAACTATAACCCTGTCCATAAACAGATCCCTATCCTCATCCATGGCAACAAACCAATCCGTGAATCCCTCAACATCGTTATGTACGTCGATGAGACTTGGCTTTCCGGTCCTCCTATCCTTCCTTCCGATCCGTTCGATCGTGCTGTCGCTCGCTTTTGGGACGTCTATATCGATGAACACGTAAGTCATACATATATGTTTCATCTTTGTCTTACGTTATAAGAAATCACATGAATCCAGATCCGTCTGAAATCCATGTAGAGTAAGGTGTTTCCACGGAATCTAGACGAAAATATACGATATGGATTTGGACGTCGAGAATAAATCTCTGTCTAGAATTTGGAATCACAAGGATTATCTAAAGCTAATCTGTTTATCTTTCTTCATCTTTTATATAGTGTTTCACATCAATCAACGGAGTTGCAGTAGCAAAAGACGAGGAGGAGAGAAAAGGAGCGATAGCGAAGCTAGAGCAGTGTATGGCTCTTTTGGAGGAAACGTTTCAAGAATGCAGCAAAGGAAGAGGCTTCTTTGGAGGTGAGAATATCGGATTCATAGACATCGGTTTCGGGTCGATGTCGGGTCCTCTTAAGGTTCTTGAGAAATTTACTGGCGTCAAGTTCATAAATCCAGACAAGACACCAGGTCTTTTCCATTGGGCAGACAGATTCTACGCCCATGAAGCAGTCAAGCCTGTCATGCCCGATATCGAAAAGCTTGTCGAGTTCGCTAAACTCAAGTTCAATACTTCAATTTTCAAATGAAAAATACCAACGACTAATAATTATAATTTTACAAAATGTCTCCGACGAACAAAAAGTTATCATAATCGAGATCGAGGAATAAGATGTAGACTCGATTATTTTAAAGGCACAGTCAAATGTTCTTTTGTTTTTTGTATTTTCTTCTATGTATGCAGAGATAATCAATCTATTTAGAAAATATATTTTTGAGAAATGAAAGTATTTTATGATTGAAGTAAAAAAAAAAATAATGAGCCACACTGAACAAGGTCCTCAAGAAACATAGAGAGCTGTGACATGAAGAAGATAATGTATAGCACCATTAGTTAATGACTTTAATGGTCAATTCTTATTGCCCAACAACTAGTCAACGGACTAAACTCTTATGAACTGTTTTTTTTTTTTTGGGCTAATTTTCATTAAAATTGTTGAGTGGATTACAAGTGGGCTTCTAGTAAGGTCCGTTTTGCAATACTGCAATTTCATTGTTTTGTCTCTTAATATGTCTAAAGAAACAATAAGAAAATTCGCGAGATAGCATTAGTATGTCATAAGCACACTATAGATCTCTTTGAGTGGATTCGATGTACGAATTGAGTTGATCAACTGTGGTCAATCAGAGTTGAAGATGATGTGAGTAATTCCAATTGCTTTTGCTTGGATCATAGCCTCACGGATGGCTAAACTCTCCGCGATCGTCACCGAACCAACCGAAGAGGAAGTTGAAGAGTTCTCCGTTAATTGCAAACCATCGGGACGCTTGAAGTACCATCCTAAACCAGCCACCTTCTCGTTTTCAACCCATGATGCATCTGAGAAGCAGAGGTAATGATCCTTTTGTAGATCGTGATTTGCATACAGATCTGGTAGTACTTGTGGTGGTTGAGTATTAATGTTCTGTTGATTAATGTCCTATTGAGCCCATAACCATTCTCTTGCCTCTTTCAGGCTTTTTGTTGCTGTATCCTGAGGTTCGATGTCTCTTTTTTCAAAGATGAGTTTGTTCCTTGCAATCCATATTGCCCAGCAAGTCCACAGGAAAATTTGTCCTTGTCTGATCTTAGTGGGAGGTAAGCAAATTAAGGTTGTAGCTTCATGAATGGCAGTGTGCATGTCTAATTCTCTGTCTTGATTCAATCTATTTTTTATCAGAATCCTTTTCCAGACCTCTTAAGCATATTGACAATGGAGGAAGAGATGTTCACTTGTTTCTAGTTCTCCACAACGTGGGCAGCCGGTGTGAGTTGCAATGTTCCTTCGTGCGAAGTTACTTCCAAGAGGTAAGGCATTTTGAGCTATTTTCCACAAGAACATCTTCATTTTGAGGCTTATATGTCGATTCCATATGCCAGTATTCCATTTAAGTGCAGTCTGTGATGTAGGTGGAGAGTTGTTGCTATTGTTCTTTAATTGTAGCGCTGCAAAGTAACCAGATCGTGTGGAGTATATGCAATTGTGGGTTTGTGTCCAAATCATTTTGTCGCTCTGTCCCAATCTGCTTGGTTTGATGCTTACAACATCAGTTTCCCAGTCAAGTATAATCTCTCTTATCCGTATCTTATTCCGTTGTGTTGTACCTGGTTCAAATAGTTTTTCTACCAACAGTGATTCTTGTTCTTTGGTGGATGGTCCAATAGGTCTTTTCTGGCAGGTCGTTGAGAGCCAGTCCTTGCCAAAGATCTTTGTGTCCTTGCCATTGCCTATTGCTTTGCTGCAGTTGGTTTTATTCAAATCTTTACCTATCATTAGGCCTTTCCAACCGTGAGAGGAGCCAGAGACTGCATATGTGTCCAAGAACTTTCCATTTGATGAGTACTTCCCTAAGAGTATTCGAGACAAGAGACTGTTAGGTTGCTGTATTATTCTCCATGCATTCTTCGCTAATAGAGCATCATTGAAGGCCTGAATATCACGGAAGCTAAGTCCCCATTCCTCCTTTCCTTTGATTAGTTTCTTCCAGGACACCCAACTCATTTTCTTATCCCCATTTGTAGCATCCCACCAGAACCTAGTGAAGATAGATTGTATTTTCGCACAGAGGCTTTGTGGCAGCTTAAAGCAGGTCATTGTGTATGTGGGGAGAGAAGTAAGTATTGCTTTGAGCATTATTAACTTCCCGGCTGGAGATAGGTGCTTATTTGTCCAGCTAGCTGCTCTTCTCATAATCTTATCCTCTAGTTGGCTGAAGATATCCTTCTTCTTTTTGCCGAAATTCTCTGGCATTCCTAGGTATCTTCCATTCCCTCCTTCCGCTGTGATTCCTAGAATTTCCTTTGCTTGGTTTTTTAGGCGCATAGGGGTTTTTGTAGCAAAAGTTATTGACGATTTTGCTTTGTTTATTGCCTGGCCAGAAGCTGATTTATAAAGCTGGAGAATATTCTTGAGATTGGTGCAACTCTGTTCGTCGGCTTTATAGGAGATGACAAGGTCATCGGCGAACAGTAGGTGATTTATACTTGGACTATTCTTTGCTATTTTGATTCCTGGTAGTTTTCCTTCGCATTGCGCTTTTAAGCATAGTCCAGATAACACTTAACTGTAGAGTATGAAGATGTATGGCGAGAGAGGGTCACCTTGCCGTATGCCTCGGCTTGGTTTAACGCTGCTTTGTGCTGAGCCATTGATAAGGTACAAATACGACACTGTTTCAATGCAGCTCATATCCATGTTATTCATTGTCTGCTAAAACCTATTTTGGTTAACACCACTTCTATGAAATTCCATTCTAGACGATCATAGGCTTTGCTCATGTCAGTTTTGACTACCATTGAACATCTCTTTTGTGCTTTCGATCGTTTTAGGTGATGGAGTATCTCGTGCGTGATTAGGATGTTGTCAGCTATCGCCCTTCCTTTGGTGAAGGCTGATTGGTTCTCATGGTAAGGATTTTTGAGATTACTTTGTAATAGACATTGCATAAGGCTATAGGTCGATAATCTGAAACTGCTCTTGGATTTGTAACTTTAGGGATCAACCTTACATGAGTGTGGTTTTGATTTCTTGGCATACAGCCAGAGATGAAAAACTGAGTTATTTCCTCGACAATTTCAGGTTCCAAAGTTTTCCAGTGAGCTTGATGGAAACTAGCTGAGAAGCCATCCGGCCCGGGAGCCTTATTTGGATGAATGGAGAAGACTGACCTTTTGATTTCAGCTTGTGTTGGGATTCTTATTAGCCTCTCGTTCATATCGGGGGTAATGAATTGGTTTATAGCTTGCTCCACAATTTCCTGAGAATTAGCTCCTCTTGCTTTGAATAATTCATCGTAGTAAGATGTGATCACTGCTGTGATTTCAGGTTCTTCAAACCAGGCTTTCTTATCTGCATCCTCGATGACTGAGAAGCGATTAATTACCCTTCGGCCTCTTGTTATAGCGTGGAAATAGCTGGTGTTTCTGTCTCCAGTAGTCAGCCAGGCTTGTCGACTGCATTGGTGCCAGTATTCCTCTTCGATCTTATATATCTCCTTTAGTTCTGAATTTTAGGTAGATATTTTCTTTTCATCTGGCGTTGTTGCGCTTATTTCTTTGTCTAACTGGTTCTTCTTGTCCTCGAGGGTTTCTTTGTTAGTACGTGATTGATTTCTCCTCCAGTCAATTATTGCCCTCCTACATCTATCTATTCTTTGTTGGACGTTATCGATCTCTTTTTCTTTCCATGCTGCAGCAATAAGTTCTTGGATCGGATCACTTATAATACAAAGCTCGGAGAAGGAAGGGGTTGGGTTAGATCTTTAATACGATTTAGGCTTCTATCGTATCTAAATAAACCCTTCTTCTTTGTTTTTGTGTCGCAAAAGGAGGTCACAATAGGTCAGTGGTCGGAGGCTTCAAATCTCAGATATTCCACCCGGGCCTTTGGGAACTTTTCCATCTATTCTCCATTTGCTAGAGATCTGTCCAGTCGGCTTTGGATTAGATGTTTGTGTCTGTATCCACGCCAAGAGAGGGGGCTACCAGAGAAACATATATCATAGAGGTCATTTACATCAACAAATTTTCGGAATCTTGAGAGTGAGCTGATTGATCCCGGTGGTCCTCCATGTTTTCTGAGTTGCAGAGGATCTCATTGAAGTCGCCAGTAAGTAATTGTTTGCCTTCTCTTACTTCTAGTATTGTTGAAATCCTAGTCCAGAATTCGTTCCTCTTCGTCTTCTCTGCTTCTCTATAGATAAACATTGTGTAGAAATTGCATTCCTTGTGTTTGATTTTGGTATCAATGATGTTTATGTCCGAGTTGATGATCTGAACCTCTAATTCCTTTTTCCAGAATAGGGCAAGTCCTCCTCCTCCTCCTTCAGCTTGTGGCGTAATAATAGTGTGTTTGTCAAATTGTAGTCCCTTCAAAAGTTTGAGAGTTTATTCTTTGGAGTTTCTCGTCTCCGAGAGGAATAGAAGGTCAGGTTGTATGTTTCTAGCCAACTCCTTGACCCGACGAATTGTCAGGAGATTCCCCAGCCTCTGGCAATTCCAGCTTATTATGGTTAAGGGAGCGGATCCATAGGATCCCAAAAATCCATCGCCTTTTTTGAGGATGATGGTGTTTTCCTTCTTTGAGTTGGTACTCTAACTGAATCAGGTGATGTGCAGGGAACTGATTCCAGGTGGTGTGCAGCTGTCTCACCTTGGAGAATTTCTGAGTGCATTTTTGTTTGTGGTGTTGAGGGTATAGCCACCGTTGTTTTTGGTGAGTGTTGGATTCAAAGTGAATTTCTCTTCTTTGATCCCATGCCAGCAAATATTTTGGGGCTCATTTGGACTTTTTTCTTAGAGGAAGGGCGTCCTGGTTTCCTGCCTGAATTTGTTGCATTGCTTAATGGTTATGGTTTTGCTGCTTTTCCTTTAGTGTTAGATGTCTCAGGTATGTCTCCTGTGCACTGGTAGGTCGGGATTATTGGTAAATCATCATACAGATTTGGGCCTATTCGCATTGTAGCTGGGATTCTTATGGCCTCATTTTCTAGTGCAGTTCTTATTCGTTGAGTTACAGGAATCCTGGCAGCTTCAGTTCCAGAACCAAAAGGTAGGTCCTCTTGTGTCTATTAGTCAATGGCTCTCATTTTAGCTTTGACCATTTGCATTGCATTTTGCTTAAGAAGTCCTTTTTCTTGTGCAATCCGTAATCTTTCTTTTCTAGCAGCACTTTCGACTGGGTCAGTGCAGATTGATAATTTTTCCATGTATCCACATAAGTCTGTCATCGCAGTGTCTAAGGCCCCTGATGGAACTGAGTGTTCACGCTCTGTTCTTTTTTTTTCCTTCAGATGTCTTCTTATCTGAGAGTTTCTCTCTGAGATCTATCTGTAGTGGTTCTGGAGAGATAGTTGATGCTGAGGGTGAGAGTGCAGCTGTTTTTGTCATTCCTCTGATTGGTGTCTTTTTTCTCTCCAGGTCGAGGTTTCTTTATCTCCTAAGCCATCATAATGATGGGGTCTGCCATATGGAGAGTATCGTGCAGAGTAGCTGTGAGTTCTCGGATACTTTTCCTCCGTTCTTCTGTTCCTCGTGTAATCCAATTTTGGTCTGTTTTCAATAATCGAGTATTTGTCCCGTCATCTATAGCTAGGTCGTCTACGTGAAAGTTCTTTCTCTATGTGATTCCATTTTATAGATGTATTGTTTGCAGGACAGTCATAGACGTTGTGGCAGAGGCTATTACATCCGTAGCAATGGTTCTCAAGTTTTTCATACACGAGCTTTACCATGATCTCTTCTCCTGACGGGAACTCCAGCACAGATTGTGTGATGATTGGTAACAAACCATTGATTTGTAGGCGCATTCGTACAGATAAATTTGTTATCTCGGCCTCTATTACTTCCCCAATATCATTTTCGATACTTCTTATTGTGCTTTCTATCCACAGGTGGAGAGGTAAACCTTGGATTTTGATCCAGAACCTTATTTGAGATGGGAATGAGCATGAGATGGTTGGTTCCCACCTTTGGAGTAGTATCATCCATTTGGCAAAATGGTAGGGCTGATTATGGAGTACACTTAACATGTCTTCTTCCGAGGCAAATTGGAATTGAAAGACACCATTTCCCATGTCTGCACCTATGGGTCGTCTAGGTAAGTTCCAGTGTTCAGCCATAAAAGGTATTAAGGACCAGATGTGTTGGGCTTTTGGGTTTGTGCATCTTCCTATTAACGTGAAGACATGTTGTTGCAGGGCTGTGGAGTTGTCTGGGAGATTAATCTTGACACTGCCAGCTCTAGGTGGAGACTATTTATACATTATAGCTTTGCCTTTTGCTTTAGAGGAGAAGCGACTAGCTATCATGGACTTAGAGATGAGATGTTGAGAGGTGGTTTGGTAAGTTCTCGAATTTGGTCTTTGTTGTAGTTGTATGAACTAGATAGTAATACCTTCACAGGTTGGTGAGAGAGATGTAGTAAGGAATTTTGGTTTAGCAGCTTGTAGAAGTAGGACCTTCACATATAGTGAGAGTAGTATGGAGTTGCTCAAGTTAACAGACCTTCACACCATGTGAGAAGAAAATCCAGTAATCTCATTGGTTCGAGTCGTCGGGAAGTTGAAGCGTAGATGGGTAACAGTTAGTACTTGTTCTTAGTTACCCTTCATATCCTCGAGCAGTTATTTCATCTAGAGATCCATCATATTCTTTCATCTTCCTTCTCGTTGGTTACTAGCTTGAAGTTGGAGATGCAGAACTTTGCCTTAAATCGGTGCCTTCCTCAAGGGTTCTTTATTAGGTATTTTGTTTGAAATTTTTCTTTACCGAAAGTAGAAAAAAATTCACCTCACAAGCCTTCCTTGGGAGATGTGCCCGAGAGAGTTATTTCACCTAAATGGTCTTGTGTTTCAATGTTAACAAACAAAAAAAATACTCTTATGAACTGTTTAATCTTCAAAATTAGGTCACAACAAAATAAGTAAGAATCTAGGGATCAGTCCTACAGTAATAGTGTACATTTAAAATAGGGGGTCTACACGCTTGTAAAGCCATTAATCCGACTATATAAATTTTTTTTTTTGAGATCGGTTCCAATCAGGATATATGTTACTTTGATAATAAATGATTAAATATCTAATATTTTTACTTTTGATAATTGGATGCCGAATTCTTTCTCTTTAATGACTAAATATAGCTAATGATTAAATATCAAGTGTACGATCCTTCCCTATTACATATAGTATAGTGAAAAAAATGTAGATTGTGAGACTTAGGCTATAAATTACATCTTTTTGATCCAATTGTTAAAAACAACCTCATAACCCACATAATATGATATCAATTATACATTATATTTTGTGGATTTAGCTATTAAAAAAAGGTTTCGATCTAAACTACGATCCTAAGACCACCAAAAATTAACAAACTGTCAAAACTTTACCAGAAAATTTATTCTTATTTTTGTTTTTTTTTGTTTTTTTGTCAACAATTATCTTTTTTTCATATTAGACTAAAAGCCAAGTGAGTCAGCTTGTTTACATACAAGTAATTTTGAAAAGATCTATACCTTTGGCCAAAAAAATATGCAAGGAATAAAGGAAGAAAAAAAATACAAAAAGACTCTTTGAGAAGTATTTTGAATAGAACAAGAAAACTGATTAATTTTCTTGCTTCACTATTTTTTTAAAAAAAAAATTAAATTTATTGATCAACGAAAAAAGTTTATATACAATGAAGGTAAAGTAAAACATCAGCCAAATCATGAAAGAAATAGCTATGACTAATATCAAACCACCTGCGAAGTAAACTCTCTAATATATGAGGAAAACGATAAGCAAGGGAAAAATTTTGATTCCACAAAACCTTATCAACAATGTGGGTAAAACCAGAGGCAGTAGTGTGATTTCTACCATGAGTTCTGGAGTTTTTTTTTTCCTCCAAATGTAGTAGACAATGGTTTGAAAAGCCAATTGTGCCAAGATTCTGTCCATGCTTCCCAAAGAAGAAGATGAAAGGGAAAAGATAGTGTCATACCAGTCTGGTGTAATCTCATGAAAAAAAAGATTCGCACACAAATTCATCAAAACAGTAAAGCTGTATGGACAAGAAAAGAAGAAATGATCTCTAGAGTCATCTTGTTCACCACAAAGGACACAAATCTGATGAAAACCCCAGGTACGCATGCGAACTCTAGTGGAAAGCCAATCTCTAATAGCAAGCCACAAAATGAAGGAGAAGCAAGGGACATATTGAGTGAACCAAACGAGCTTATGCCATGAGACTTTATCACGCCTAGTTCTAATCTACTCCCAAGAATTACTGGCAAAGAATGAAGGCTGAAAAACACCAAAAGAATGACGCCATAAAACTGTATCATGGCCATTATCAAAATGAGGGAGAGACACAGCTCGAAGGAGAACAATCGCATCCAGAAAGCGCCTCTCAATAGCAGGTAAAAAAAGCCAATTAGTATATGTGTAAGCTTCATGTACCTTTGCATAACGATGAATACTAAGGCATTGAGTGCCATATTCACGAAAAATGGCAAAGATTCCCAGTAGAACTCCAATTGTCAATCCAAAAAAGGTATTCAAACCAGAATGAATATCAACTTTTATAAATTCATAACTTTAAGAGTTTCCTCGAAATCAAGAGCCAGAGGAACCGAAAAAGCATCCCAAAAAGAATTATACCTGAGAAGATAATGCCTAGTCCAAGCAACCCAAAGAAAGTTTGAATTGGAGATTAACCTCCAAATAAGATGGTAAGCAAAAACCCAAGAAGACAGCCTCAAAGACGGATGCCTAAACCACCTTCATCAAGAGGAGAACAGATTTCATTCTAGCTAATTACAGCCTTGTGCTTAACATTGGGTTACTAGACCAAAAGAAGGAAGAGCAGAGACTCTTAATCTCCTTTAAACATTATTTGGCAGTTAAAAAACTGAACTCCAAAAGTTGGTAATACTTGAAACAATAGATTTGATAAGTTGAATTCTTCCTGCATTGAGAGTGTTTTGGAGGCTCAAGAATTCATTTTCAAATGAATTTTTTCTAGTAAAGGTTCGTAGTCACTCCTTGTTAGAGACTTTGTAGTAAGAGGAAGACTAATGTATTTGATTGGAAGAAAATCCAAAGAAATATTAATCTAGTTGATAAAAGAGATTGCAGTAGCTAGGTGCTTTCCACCAAGGAAATAGAGAATTTCGAAATATTGATTTTGTAATCTAAAGAGAGCACCAAACTCTGCCATAACATTCAAAATACCCTGAATAGATCGAGTTGAACCATCTGAGAAGATTAAGATATCATCAGCAAAACTAAGATGAGTAAGTTGAATAGCCTCACAATAAGAATGATAACCAAATATGGAATTAGCTGAGCTTGATTCAAGAGTTTCAACAGCCCATTGGTGAGAATGACATAGAGATATGGGGAAAAAGAACAGCCTTGGCGGATTCCTCTTGCACTTGAGAAAAAACCTTCAAGTTCCCCATTTATAGAAACTCAAAAAAAGTTGTGGATACGGAAGCAGATATCCAATTGATATAAATATGAGGGAGATGTATGGTCTTAAGACCCCTAATGATAAAATCCCAATTAACAGGGTCAAAAGCCTTTTCTATATAAAACTTTATAGCACACCTGGGAGTGAGAAAGGTTTATGATAATCCTTGACTACTTCGCTTGCTAAAATAACATTTTCCAGCAACAATCCATTCTCAACAAAGGTACTTTGGTTGAGCTCAATCGAGTCTGGAAGATGAACTTTTAATCAGTTGGCAATGATCTTTGAAATAACCTTGTAAAGGAAATTACAACAAGCAATTGGTCGATAGTCTTTCATATAAGAGGCATAAGATTTTTTAGGGACTAGAATAAGAGTAGTGACATTTGCTCCAGTAGGCAGAAATCCAAAAATGAAGAAAGACTGAATTGCAATGATAAAATTATTACCGAGAATAGGCCATGTAGCTTTGAAAAACACAAGAGTGAAACCATCAAATCATGGTGGCTTGTTGTATGCATGAAGAAGGTGGCCCAGGTAATCTCAGCTAGAGAAACAGGTTCAACCAATTTTAAAGACAAAGACTTAGGACAGCGAAAGGTAATGAGCTCATCAAGACAAGACGTATGAGGAGAGGAATTATTTGGAGGTTGCTGCAAGAAAAGCTTATAATAGTTCACAACCTCAACTTTAATATCTCACAACTTTGTAAGGACTTCACTCAAATCAGCTATCAATATTTGGATAGCATTATTAGAAGCTCTGGTTTGAGCAGCTCGAAGGAAAAAAGCGGAAATGTGATCTCCAAAACGAAGCCAAATAATTCTAGACTTTTGTCTAAAAATTTCTTCCTTAAGATGAGCCAATTATGCCATTTAGAAGAGGCAACAACAGCAACTTCAAGATTAGTAGAATTTGGGGAGAGAAGAGCTAGATCTTGAGAAGAGCATAGCTCCCGAAAAGCAACTTTTGTACGTCTTGGAAGATCATCAAAATGAGACTTATTAAGGTCACGAATATTTGATTTCAGAAGCTTGAGCTTGCGATGACATAAGTGTTAAGCAGATCGTGAATGAAAGAAGAGAGAAAACAGCTTTTGTACGTCTTGGAAGATCACCATAATGAGACTTATTAAGCTCACGAAGGTTTGATTTCAGAAGATTGAGCTTGCAATGAAATAAATGTAAACCAGGTCGTGAATGAAATAAAGAAGAGAGAAAACACACTATAACTCTTGATCAAATTAGTCATTCTCCTAAGCTTTTCATCATCTTCAAATCTTGTGTTATTTGTCACGGACACGAACTTGTTATATGTCAGACTTTGTAATTGGATTATCTTTTGATCAAATCACTAAAGAAGCACTTGAATTTTTAGCAATTTTTTTTGTTAACATATCATTGAAAATTTCCACAGAACAAAAACTAAAACAGAAAAATAGAAACCGACCGATGTATAATCTAATCTTCCAATCTTCACGTTCTTTCTAAAAGAAAATTTTCACAAATTGAAAGTTTAGAATTATTAATTCGGAATATAGTACTAGCCTATTCTTTTTAAGATCGCCAGCGATCAAATAATAAAGGCAATTACAGTTCTAATTATGTGATCAAATATAAAGGTGATGCCGCGAAATTGGAGTTGATGCCGTAAAAGTGATCGCTGCGACTATTTCAAGTTGTCGCTGAATTTTTGAGCGACGGTGATAACGCCTATATGAGTAGTCGCAGCGACACAATGTTTTTTTGCCATTATTAATTTTGTCTTTATTAACGTGTAAACTTAGGTCGTTAAAAGTAGACGCAGCGACCAACTAAAGAACACGACTTACCTTAAACGAGACTTATTCAAATCATTGCTGGTATTGGTAAGTCCAAACCACATAATTCTAGAGAGGTACTTTCCAAAAGCAAACACATCTCGCCCAAATCTATATGTTAGTACTAGTAAAGGAATTTTCAGTATAGTCCCTTTATTAAAACATCAGTCTTACGTTGGTGGATGTGTATCGATTGGTTTAGCCAAAAAGTTTTTTTATGAGTTAACCAATAAAAAAATGCCACAAAGGTGAAGTCCAACACACAAAAAATCTGATGTATCTCATTTTTATCGGTTTTTAGCTCATATACTTATGTGTTTTTCAAATTTTTGTTAGTCGTTTAGGATTTTTTATGGTACAAAATGAGTTAGGTTGAATTTAAGCACTCAAGGCATGGATTGAAGTTAAAATGATCATTTTAGGCGTTTTTGGACACTGAGATCAATCGGTCCTTACCTAGATTGATCGATCCTTATATTACCATAAGATGCGCACGATTGAGAGATCGGCTAACTACTTCAAGGAGTTGTTCTGAAGCAAAGATCGATCGATCTGCATCCAGATCAACCATTCCAAACCCTTAGAAGAAATGTGCATACAATCTGAAGAACGACCAGAGTAATCTAAGATCAACCAATTTACAGTGGATCGATCATTCTCCTTCTGGACCAATCGATCCACTAGCTTGCGAGAAGAAAATTAGATTTTCCGTATTTTGATCCGATTTACTTATTTTGTACCACACGCGTTTTTTAGTCTTTTTAATTAGGTTTTTGAGTTAGTTTTTTATAACTTTTGATAATTTTTTGAGAGCAGACTTTTGAGCATTCATTCTTGTAAGCTTTGGGAGAAGATTTCATCTTCTACACTTTGGAGAAGAATTCTAGACCCTTTTGATATTTTATTGCAATTTTATTATGTTTTCTTTCAATTCGATTGCTTGTTTCCTTTATATTATGTTTGAGTACTCTATCAATCAAGATTAGAGTTTTCTAGGGATTTAGGTAAATCAATGAATTGAAAATAAATAGGACTTTATCTTAAGAGTTCTCTGTCTATTACTGAGTTTAATGCTTAGGTTAGCATGATCACCTAGCTTATGATCATAGGTTGTTAAACTCAACAAAAGTGCTTGTTATATATCTGAAATATTATAGATGAGCAATTAGTACTTAACCAATGAGAGTTGATGTTAAGACTAATTATGGACTTATCAAACCAATTCGATAATGCATATTTAGATCTCTAGGTCATAAAAGGGAGTTTAGGATTCTAGATTACTAGAAGTAGTCAACGCTAAGGGAGAACTATTCAGAGTTTAATGCTTAGGTTAGCATGATAGGTAATCAAATCAAGAAACTATTCGGAGCACAATTCAACCATATCTAGGTGATCATGCTAACCTAAACATTAAGCTATTCAGACCACATTTACATGTCCTTATGGTACTTTTGCTTATCGTAGAATGCCTTTTGGACTATCTAATGCTCCATCCACCTCCCAACATTGTATGATGTCTATTTCACATATATGATAGAAAATATAATGGAGGTTTTTATGCATGACTTTTCTGTCTATGGTTCTTCTTTTGCGAGATGTCTTTCTAATTTGTGCAGGGTACTCAGGCGTTGTGAAGAGAAACATGTCATGCTGAATTGGGAGAAATGCCACTTTATGGTGAGAGACGGAATAGTTTTGGGTCACAAGATTTCAAAACATGGAATTAAGGTTGATCGAGCAAAGATTAACGTGATGACAGGTCTACAGCCGCCAAACTTAGTGAAAGAGTTCAAGAGCTTTATAGGACACAATGGCTTTTATAAAAGGATCATTAAAGACTTTTCAAAGATAGCTAGACCATTGACACATATGATGTGTAAGGATGTGTAGCTTAAGTTCGATAAAACATGTCATGAAGCTTTTATCACACTTAAGAGAGCCCTTTCTAGTGTGCCGATTGTGCATCCACCAAATTGGGAAATACCTTTTGAAGTAATGTGTGATGTTAGTGACTATGTAGTAGATGCTGTTTTGGGACAACAAAAGGACAAGAGCCGCATGCCATCTATTATGTTAGTATAACTTTGGATGATGCACAACGTAAGTACGCTACCACTAAGAAATAGCTTCTTGCTATTGTGTTTGCTTTTAAGAAATTTAGGTCATATCTAGTAGGTTCAAAGGTGATTGTGCATACTAATCATGCTGCTCTGAGATACCTTCTCTCCAAGAAATATACAAAACTGAGGGTCTTAGATGGATTGTCCTTCTGCAAGAATTCGATCTAGAGATAAAAGGCAAGAAAGGTATTGAAAATGGGGTCGCATATCATCATTCTAGGCTGCGGATTGAGAATGAAGTGCCTTTGAATGATAGCCTACCAGAAGAACATGTCTAGGCAATGGTATGCATAATGCGTTTGTGCTCAAGTATAAACCTTCCGAGATATCTTGGTTTGCCGAGTTTGCAAATGACCTAGCTGCAGAGGTAGAAATTGCACATTTCTATGGCTACAAGAAGAAGAAGTTCCTTCAGGATATCAGATATTATTTTTGGGATGAGCCTTATTTATACAAGCAGTATTCAAATGGTGTTTTCAGGATGTTTGTTACTGAAGAAGAAATACCTAAAATCTTATTTCATTGCTATGCTTCCTCTTATGTCACCCACTTTGCTACATTCAAAATTGTATCCAAGGTTCTTCAAGCGGGTTTCTAGTGGCCAACTATGTTCTGTGATGCACATGAGTTCATTTCGAAGTGTAATGTCAAAGGCAAGGAAACATAAGCAAGAGAAAATAGATGCTGTAGAACTTTATTCTCAAAATCAAAGTGTCTGATATGTGGGAGATTAATTTTATGGGACCGTTTCCTTCTTTTTGGGGAATCAGTAGATACTGGTAGTGATGGATTATGTGTCAAAGTGGGTTGAGGCGCTGGTTAGCCCAACAAGCGATGCCAAGGTAGTTCAGAAGATGTTTAAACACATCATTAGTGACGGTGGTTCTCATTTCATCAACAAGACTTTCGAGAGTCTTTTGAAAAAATAAGAAGTCAAGCACAAGGTTGTTGTACCTTATCATTCATAGAGTAGCAGTCAGGTTGAGGTTTCCAATTGGTCAGGTTGAGCTTAACAGACAAATCCTTCCGCATTGTGTCAACCGTCTTTTGGATTATGCTCTTGATTTCTCAATTGGAAACTTCAACATGACCGCTACTCTGTGAATGATTCTGTTAAGCTTGATGAAGCTATTTGGGCATATCAAACCACATAAAAGACTAATCTTGGTAAAGGCCAATCCACCTAGTCTACAACAAATCATGTCATCTTCCAGTGGAGCTCAAATAAAAGCAAATTATGCTATTAAGTTCTCGAATTCAACCTCAAGCCCGCTTCTGAGAGATAAACGATGCAATTACATGAACTCGAAGAAATTTGCAACATGGCCTATGAAAATTCTCGAATTTACAAGGAGCAAACAAAGGCTTATCACGACAAACTTATCCTTACTAGACATTTTGCTGCTAACGATCAGGTGTTTTTTATCAACTCTCGCTTGAAACTTTTTGTAGGAAAGCTTAGATCACGGTGGCCCAAACCATTCACCATCAAGGAAGTGTGCCCATATCGAGCAGTAGTATTGCTGCCACTAACAGAGGCGAGTTTGTAGTCAATGGGCAAAGCCTAAAGTCATACTTTGTCGATGCAGACATAATCGAGGGTGACTCAATTCCTTTGGATGACCTGCCCATCCTTTAGACGAAATTCAAGTCAAGCTAACGACATAAAAAATTGTTGAGTAGGAGGTAATGACATAAAACAAGTACCAAGTTTCCTTGTTCTAACAATCATGCAAAAAATCATGCAGTGTATACCGATCAATTTACCTTTGGATCGATTGATCTCTGACACAAGACATTTTTGCGTACAATCTTATGACTGACTTGCACTCGATCTAAAGATCAATAATGCCAAATCAACCGATCTAGGTTTAGATTGATCGATCCCTTGCCAAGTTTCCCGAATTCTTTCACGTTCACATATTTCACCTTCCGTTTATGTTATTATTTGTTGTGCTTCCTTTGGATTTATTCTCACACAAAGACGGTATGAAGTAAGTCTAGGGGAGAGCACATGCTATGACTAATGAATTTCTTTCTTTTTTTTCTTTTTTGAGTCATCTTTGGATTCATTTCTTTTGAGTCAAAACTATTTATTAAGAACTATGATTTTAGAGGAACTATTGCATTTTCAGGAACTTATGTAACCATTGACTCAGTTTGATAGGAAACGATTGACTATTAGAAAACCTAGAGATCCTATAACTTCTCAATGTTACCCATTGGGTATTCGAAGAATCTCATGTCGGTTTCACACCGAACCTGACTTGATTCTCTTGTAAAGGCGGTTGGCATACTTTGGATTGGGTTCTCTCTTCAGTCCTGGAAGACTTATATGTATGGTTTCCCCCTCTTTGTCATTTCAAGTGTTTGTGTCGAATGTGTTATCTCTGAAGTAACTATAAAATAAAGTTGTATTAGTAGACTGAGGAAAACTCCAATGACGCTACTCATTCTTTGAGTTTCTAAGGAACTAATCAATAATAAATTACAATGATACCCTAGGTAAGTAGGAAAAAATTAATTGTGCAGCCAATAGAAAAAATAAAATGATATATTAGGTAAGTAGGAAAACATTGGTTGCAATGTAAATGAAATGAGAGGAAATCAATCATATGAACGGAAGTCTCAAGGCTGAGGAAGAACCCATGTGTCCTTCGATAGATATCCCCTCGATGAAACCACACCTAGAAACTTTAGGAAGTCAGTATTCTGCATTTGGATTGTGGAATTTCCTTGGGACAGATGTTAAGTCCGTGGAAGCACAAGGTGGTCTTGGTTCTGTCATGTAAGTTTTTCATTTGGTTTACTAAAGGATTTGATTTTATAGTATTCTTATGGTGAGTGAGTTCCTTTCCATACACTTTGTTTTTTTGTCTCAGTTTTCTTGTTTGCTTGAGGACAAGCAAAAACCTAAGTCTGGGGGAGTTGATGTATTGCATTTGTTATCGATTTTTTAACTCATACTTTCAGGTGTTTTTTAATTCTTTGTTAGTCTTTTAGAGTCTTTGAAGGTGTAAAATGAGTTAGGTTGTAAAAAAGCATCAAAAGAATGGATTGGAGAAAAAAGTAACATTTCTAGTGTTTTCATAGACCAGGATCACTCGGTCCCCTCATGGATCGATCGATCTCCATAATACCAGAAGTTGCGAATGATTGTTGGATCGATCGACTACATCTGGATTGATCGATCCAACCATTAAGAAGAGTTTTACGTTTGATATGTGGAACGACCAACAAGATCATGATCGACTATTCTACTGTAGATCGATTGATCAACATCTAGATCGACCGATCTACAGGCCTATGCGATAAAAATCCATTTTCCTTATTCATTCTGGTTTAAGTTATTCTATACCAAACATGTTTTCTACCCTTTTAATTAAGTTTTTACATATACTTTTTAGAGAGTATTGTAATTTTCTATTTAAGCAACAACTCTTAGATTTTTAGCAAGGAGATTGGGTTCACTTCTCCACTTTGGAGAAGATTTATAAACTCCCATTTTATTTCAGTTCAGTTTTCAATTATATCTTTGATGAATGCTTTGTTTGTTTTTTCAACCATGTCTAAGTAGTTCCAAAATCAAGCTTAGAGTTTTTCTAGAGAATCAATGAATTAGGGTCAAATAGTATGTTTATCTTTAGAATTCTTCATATATTGTTGATTTCATTGCTTATGTTAGATTGGCCACCTAACTTATGATCATAGGAAGTTTAACTCACCAAAATTTTTTGATTGAATGCCTAAGAGAAACTATATGAGCAAATTATCCTTAACCAAGGAAAGTTGATGTTAAGGCAATTTTGTGAACATGTTACACCTGAACTATAATGCATGTTTAAAATTATAGGTTCAATTGATAGTTTAGAATTCTAGGTTGCTTGACATAGTAGTAGACAACACGACAGTGAGTTTTCTATAAATTAGTGTTCTGAGCTCGAGAATGAATCATAAATTGCACCATGAATAGTGTCCTCGTTTGATTCCAATTTCCCGATGATTTCCCTAAGCTTGATGTTTTGATTTATTGAAGTCTATTTTTTTATTAGTAACCGTTGTATAGTTTCCAAACACCTTTGTTTTTGTCTTAGCTCTAATTTGATTGAAAGATTGGTATTTGGTTCTAGTGGATTCCATCCCTCAATATTACATCGATTTGTTGTGCACTTGTAGTAGTATTTTAAGATTAAAATATGTGATATCATAATACTTGGTCTTCGTGGATTCGATCCATAAATATTACTTTGATTTGTTGTATACTTATAATAGGTTATTAGGGTTAGATCTCGTGATATTAAGTTTTTGTTGTTGTTGCCGGAGATCAATTGATTGCTTTTCAATTTACAATTAAGTTCTAGTCTAAGTTTTTTATTTACGTTTTTTGTTTATTTGTTTTTTTTTTAGTGTTTCAGGTTTATAGTCAAATGAAGCCAATACTCTAAAAATCTTTTGAACTTTGATAACTACTACAAGAAAACATTGGGTTAACGACGTTCATTTATGACGTATTAGGGACGTCGTGTATTTGGGACGAATTGTCTACGTATGTATGACAAAGATAATATTTGTTGTAAACATGCTATAAAGTTAAGAAAAAAGATTTCATTGTAAAAGCGTGCTTCCTTTACGACAAATTTAAAATGTTTTGACATGTTTTTAATGATTCCTTGTAAACACGTCTCAACATTGCAAGTTTTTTACGATGAAATCAAATTTCTAGTGATTTATCAAAAAATGTCTCCAAATTACAAGACAGTTTCGACGATATCTAATTAAAATGATTTAAAGACAAAATTAAAAATTAGTTACACATGTTATTGTGATGCATACTTGAATTTTTTACAACTCAAAATACATTGTAAATTACTTGTAATCTTGTTTTTAGATCATTGGAAATCTTGATACTATAAAATCGTTGTTAAACTTTTACCTATATAAATTATAGGTCTCTTTTCATAAATCACAACACTAAAAAACGTTTATAAAAAACATTTTTAAAAAAAAAGTTTGTGAAAAAACTATAAAAATATCTTTTGGTGGTGATATTTTCGAGAATTGAAAGTGGATGTATATGGATAGAGATGCAACCGGAATCGTGAAAAAGGAGTATAAGAACGTGGTAGACATTTTATTGCACCAAGCCAGTCAAACCGAAATCATGCTTGAATCGGGTAAGATGTTTTTTCCTTGTCTGAAGTGCAAGAATACGAAATTTTCCCGAATTAAAACTATATGGAATAATCTATTAAATAGGAGGTTTACACCATATTATTATATTTAGTTTCACCATGGGGAAAGTTATAATGGTGGTGGGAATAATAAAGCAAGTAGTAGTAATTATAATAATATTAAAGTTAATTTAGCAGAACCGAGTAATTTGCATGATGTTGGTTATCAAAATGAGGTTCATGGGATTGTAGACAATGATAGGATGCATGAGATGGTCACGGATGAATTTCACGAAACTAATACCAAACTGATAGTTGTTAAGGCACCTAACTTAGATGCAAAAAAGTTTTATAAAATCTTAGATGCTGCAAACCAGCCTTTCTACGGAAGATGTAGAGAAGGTCTGTTTAAATTATCATTAGAAGCTAGGATAATGAACATTAAAACAGATTATAATTTATCTGAGACATGCATAGATATGTGGGCTGAATTATTCAAAGTGTATTTGCCAGAAAACAATGTATATGTTGAATCATATTACGAGATTCATAAATTGGTGTTTAGTCTTGGTTTGTCTTCTGAGATGATACATGTCTGCATCGACAATTGTATGACCTATTGGAAAGATGACGATAAGTTACATGAATTTGTCGTAAAGGAGTTGTAAAGGATTCATCATAACAACGTTGTAGAGCATTGGTTACATTAGCGTCTTTTTTACGATGAATATGTCGTAAACGCGTTGCAACGGTTATGATGCTTTTACAAAAACATCAGAATCTATATATACTCAATGCGAATCCTCTCTCTCGTTGCTTATTCCTCACTCTCTTCAATATCTCCTTAGGTGCGTTTCTCTCCTCTCTTCTCTCTCTCTCTTTTTTAGTTTTAGCTATTATTTCTAGTTTTAGTTTTAGTTTTTGTTAAGTGATTAGGATAGATGGAATTTAGATATAGGATAGAATAAAATTTCGGATAGAATTTAGATTTAAGAATGGAATTGAAATTTTTATATATATGTTGTTTAATTGTTAATTAATTTTTACAATAGTAATGTAATTTTTAATATTGTACAACGATCTTTGGCTCCCGGTAAGTATACATGTCAGTTGCATTATAATGAGTTTATTTAGGGCACTTTTTCGTTTTTGGGTACGTCGACTTCTTCGATGGTACCGGAGACTCAGTTAGAGACTGTTCCACCGACCAGCAATCTACCTTCATCACAGCCATATCTGGATCCACAACTGGATGAGTCCACCAAGCCTCCACCAGCTGCTGGACCTATTCATCTGGATCTCATGGTACCACCGAATGCACCTTATGCACATTATCGAGTGGAAGATCTTCTCGTGGATGGAAATCGTCAGAGTATGGATGTATTGGATGTTGATCGACCAAAGGGTATTTATTGATACGTTTTCTATTTAGTATTAGTTATATTTATTAATTTTAAAAATTTTAAATTAAAATTAATTAAAATTGTATATTTACTTTTATTTGTCTTGAAAATTTTATGCTTGGTGTGGATAGCAAAGTACGACGAAACATTACAGATTGCATTAAGAGTTACTTTATCGAGCCGACCCCAAATTGGACATCGACCCCATACTACATTAGCATAACATGGTTTAAAATATCTGCGATAATTAGTTTTTATTAATTTAGTTATTTCATTTTATTTAAACTTATTTAATAAATTAATATTAAATCATTTTATAACAACAACAGTGGAATTGGGACGTCTCCATCACCGAGACGGTCAAGTTTCAGTTCAACAAGAAGGCGGTAAAACGGCTTTCTAATACCGTTTATGATTGGAAAACTGATTGGGAGGTGAAAGGAGACGCGAGCAAACCTTGCTTTATGACAACCGTAGTTTGGGAGGGGCTGAAACATTATTGGGGAGACCCTCATTCGGTAAAGAAATCTGCTCAGTGTTTAGCGTCTCAAAACACACTCCTGCACAGACTTCTTTTGGCGGGGTTGCTTTACAGATGGTAAGTTGGTTTATTTTAAATTAAAATATTTAATTAATTTACTTTTTTATTAATTTGATATGTAACTAAGTTTTATAATTTTTAGGCTGAAGAGTTAGGACATGTTCCTTCTCTTTCGGATCTGTTTGAGCGGACTCATAAGAAGATGTATGAGGCTTTTATCTATGTTAGATCGGAAAGTTGCACAAAGAAGTTATAGCTACCGACCGAGAGCGCCAAACTCAGCTTTTCCAAGAAATCCTTGATAGTACTCCTGCAGTATCGACTACTTCAGAAGTGGACACAATTTACAAACAGGTATGTAGTTAATATATATTATTAAGTATTGAGTTATATTATTAAGTTATTTATTTAATTTTATTGTTTAATAATTCTTACTAATATAATAACGTTGTTTACAGAATGCTCCGAAGAAGAAAGGACGTATTATTGAAGTAGGATCCGCCCAAGATGTCCCAAGAGTCACTTCTTCATGGATAGGGGAAACTTCTCTATGTGGTCAGTTGACGGCTATGCATACCTAGCAGATTGCGTAGCTACAGCGATCGACGGATGAAAAGTTTGCAGCAATGGAGTCCAGGTTTGATATTTTGGTTGCAGGCAATCCGCATGCGACATAGGCATTGGAGTGTAGATATCAGACTCTCGGGATTCAGACTTTGACCTACAAAAATGTTGATTTAAAACAAAAAGTAGCAGAGTAGAAAGAAGACTATAGTGTGCATATATTAGATGAACTTATGCAATAAATTATTTTTCTTTTAAATATTTTGTATAATATTTAATATTTTTGTAAAAACTTTTTTGATATTTTAAAAATGATTTTTTATTTAAATCATCCATTTTTAAATTTTTATTAAATCTTAAAATATTTAATAAATATTTTTATTTGTAAAAATAAATTAATTATATTCGTCTCCAACTCGTCGTTAAAGGCACCATCCCTGATTCGTCGTAAAAAACCAGTCCCTGATTTGTCCGCAATTGTATTCGTCTTAAAATTGTTGTTAAATGATTCGTCCCTAATTCGTTGTAAGTTACAATGTTGCTCTCTCCTCCCTAAGTTACAACGTTTTTACGATGAAACATTTATGTATCTGTTACAATGAAATCCTTGTCTTGTAATTTTGACGATAAATTAACAACGTAATATGCTTTAAGACGATCAGGATACGACGAATCACGGTTCGTCTCTAGTACATTGCAAACCTAGTTTACAAAAATTACCATCAAATATTGCTCTCGTAAACTGCATGTTTTCTTGTAATGAACGAGACACTTGCTAAAGTTGAACGTGATAATATGAAAGCCAAAATAGTAAGTCATCACAATCTAAACCGGATAAATGTGAGAAAGGTAATGCATACTCAACGCCATCTCCGGGAAGAATTTTGTCCTCCCAAGCTAATGCATCTTCAAGCCGCCTCCCTCGTAATATAATTACACTTATCAAATTAATTAGGGTCAATGGTCTGTATCCACCTCAAAATTTTGATATAACAACTGGTTCATCTATACTTTGATCATTTATCTAATTGCATACCAAGTATACCTATAGAGTCTAATTGCACATAAACTTATTCAATAACGACCGAATTCAACATATAGTATTGAAAATCTATCTAATTCCGAATCTAAACTTGTAGTAAACCAAGCAATTGATTATGATCTTAACCCATTAACTAACTGAATCTAAACTAGTTTTAGACACAATTACAACTCAATTAGGATCCGATTATTGCACGGTTATTGCAAAAGGTCCTAATTTAGTTGTAATTAAGTCTAAAACTAGTTTACATTCGGTTAATACTTAATTAAGATCATAACTAATTGCTTGTTTACCATAATCTGTAATTTGTGGAATTAGATAGATTTTCAATACTATATGTTAAATTCGGTCGTTATTGAATAAATTTATGTGCAATTAGACTCTATAGGTATACTTGTTGAATTCGGTCGTTATTAAATGCAGCTCAAATTCTAGAAACAACCAGGAAAGAATTAGATGAACAAATGGCTGCTACTGATCCTGATGAAAGCAAAATTGCAAGCCTGAATTCAAGTCTTAAAAACGCCTACCAAGCTGAAGAGGACTACTGGAGGCAAAGAAGTAGACAAATCTAGCTAAAAAATGGTGAGAAAAATACTGGGTATTTTCATGCAATTACAAGAGGAAGAAGGGCAACAAATAGGCTCACAGTTATCGAAAACAGCAACGGCCTACCTGTCTTTGAGGAGGATGAAATTACAGCGGTCATCTCAGCATATTACAACGACCTCTTCAAATCATTACCTGGGGAAAGAGATGATATTATAAGCACAGCTATACAACCAACAATTTCTGAGGAAATGAATAGGAAAATCTCTCACTTACCGTCACCAGCGGAGATCAGATCAGCTTTATTATCCATTCACCCGGACAAAGCCCAGGTCCAGATGGCTTTTCTGCAGATTTCTTTTGAAGCTTCTGGAAAGACATAGGCCCAGAAATCACGAAAGAAGTGACTGAGTTTTTCTTTTCCGGTGTCATGCCGAGCTCCCTAAATCACACTCATGTCAGACTGATCCCAAAAAAAGATAACCCAAAGAAGGTAGAAGACTATAGACCCATTGCTCTTTACAATGTGGTATATAAAATCATTTCTAAGATTATGACTCAACGGCTCAAACCGCTTCTACACCTGATTATTTCAGAAAACCAATCTGCCTTTATCCCAGGAAGGGCTATTTCTGACAATGTTCTCATCACACACGAGTCCCTTCACTTCCTCAAAAAGTCTAAGGCAATATCTAGATGCCCTATGCTGGTAAAAACTGACATGAGTAAAGCGTACGACCGTTTGGAATGGGATTTCATTGAAAAGGTTCTCCAAAGGTTTGGGTTTAATTAGCAATGGATCACATGGACTATGAGCTGTATCAAGTCAGTAACCTACTCCTACCTAATCAACGGTTCAGCCAGAGGTTTAGTCAAACCAACTAGAGAAATCAGACAGGGTGACCCCCTCTCGCCATATATTTTCATAATATGCAGCGAAGTGTTGTCTGGGCTATGCAGGAAGGCAAAAACAGATGGCTCTCTACCAAGTTTTTGTATAGCAAAGCACAGTCCCAACATTAACCACCTCCTTTTTGCTGATGATACTGTCTTTTTTTGAACATCCACGACAAAAGATTGTGCAGCCTTAACAAAAATCTTAAAAGACTACGAACAAGTCTCCGGCCAGACAATAAACAAGAACAAATCGGCCATCACCTTCTCCTCTAAAACCCCGGATATCACCAAAGAAAGGGTGAAAGATTGCCTCGGCTTTAGAGTGGAAGGTGGAAAGGGGAAATACCTAGGAATTCCGGAGCATTTTGGACGGAAAAAGAAAGATATTTTCAGCCTAATTGTGGACAGAATCAAGTTGAAAGCTTCAAGTTGGGCATCGAAAAGGTTATCTCAGGCAGGTAAATTGATCATGTTGCAAGGAGTTCTAACTGCCATACCTACCTATTCTATGACATGTTTTAAGCTACCAGTCAGCCTAAGCAAAAGAATCCAGTCAGCACTAACACGATTTTGGTGGGATGCTAATGACGGATCAAGGAAAATCTGTTGGGTTTCATGGAAAAGACTAACACAAAGCAAAAGAAATGGTGGACTGGGTTTTAGAGAAATACAAGCTTTCAATGATGCACTTCTAGCAAAAAACAGTTGGAGAATTCTCCAAAATCCAAACTGTCTTTTGAGCAGAGTGATGTTAGGAAAATATGCAAAAACCACAAACTTCCTAGATAGCAAGCTTTCACCAACAGACTCACATGGTTGGAAAGGAATCCACATTGGTAAAGAACTTATAAAAAAGCATTGTGGAAAAGCAATAGGAAATGGATAATCGACTTACATTTGGGAGGATGATTGGCTATCTTTAACTGAGAAAAAACGCCCCTTCGGACCAGCCCCAAAGCATTTGTCCCGTACCAAGGTATCAGCTCTCTTCCAACCAAACTCCACTAAATGGGACAGAGCCAAAATTGCCAGCTTAGTACCTGAAACAGAGAAGGAAATTCTCAACCTCAAGACAAGTATTTTCAAGGCAGATGACAGATCATATGGCTCTTAAATAACTCAGGCGAGTACACTACAAAATCAGGCTTTTTTGCACACATGCAACACACACGGCCTAGAGAAGAGTCAGGGGTCGAAACACCAATAAATTGGAATAAGACCATATGGACAGGGAATTTCTCTCCAAAAGTTAGAATGCTAATGTGGAGAATTAGCCAGAACGCACTACCCACAGGAGACAACTTAGCAACAAGGCTACTACCGGAAAATCTACTTTGCAAATGATGCAAGGAACCGGAAACAAAAGAGCACCTGTTCTTACACTGTAACTTTGCTCAAGAGGTATGGCGTAAACTGCCGCTAAAAACCACTCTTGAGCCACACCTCTTATCATCTTTCACTGAGGCGCTCCAAAAGTCGAAAGATTGGGTTGGACTTCCGCCTATGGGACTTATCGGCAACCCGTTTCCATGGATCTGCAATTCCCTGTGGAAAGCAAGAAATTCTCTCATATTTGAGAACAGATTTTTCTCAGTCGAAGACACCTGGATCAAAGGCATTAAAGATGGTAGAGAGTAGGAAGCTGAACAAACCAGATCCGCATTTATTGCCCAATCTGCTCAACCAATTAATCTCGAGGAAGAAGCCTCACCTTCCCCAAATCAATTTCGTGTTTTCTCTGATGCTGCCTGGAAACCAATAAAGGATATTGCAGGTTTAGGATGGTGCTTGAAGGATTCAGAGGAGAAGATTATAGATCAAGGATTTAAAGCCAAACCTTTTGTGTCTTCACCTTTAATGGCAGAATCACTTGCCTTGAGAACTGCTCTTAAAAGAGCAAAATCGCTGATGCTCCAGCATGTTGAGATGGTCTCCGATTGCCTCCAGCTAATCCAGATTTTGAAGAATTCTACTCCACCAAAAGAGCTATATGGAATCGTTGCAGACATCTCTGCTCTATCTCTATCTTTTTTGTCAATTTCGTTTGTTTACGTTAGAAGGACAAAAAACTATTTGGCAGATTGGTTGGCCAAACGGGCTTTGTTGGAAGCCCAAAACACTTGTTAAGCCTTTTAATATATTATCTGTTTTCGACCAAAAAAAAGATAGATTTTCAATATTCTATGTTGAATTAGGTCGTTATCGAATAAGTTTTAGATGCAATTAAACCTTATACGTATATATTGTATGCAATTAGATAGAGGATCAAAATATGGGTAGACCAGTATGGATATAGACTGTCGACCCAATTAATTACTTAAATCTTATAGTTGTAGTTTTTTTAAAAATTAATATCAGAAAGGTTAAAAGAGCTGCGACTAGATAGATATCGACAGTTCATCCTCAATGCCAAAATTTAGCTGCAAAAAGTAATAATTCATCAATCTCCATGCTCAAAATATGTCAATATATAATTAACTATAAAGATTAGGGTTTCAATATTACTTTCAAAGAAAAATATCAAGATTATTTTCACTAATAAAAGATCAGATATCAATTAACTTACAAAATTTAAGATTATTTAAGAAATATGCAATGAACTTTGATTTTTTTAACGTTTATATTATTGACATTTGTGAAGTGACTTTTGTCTAGTAGTAGTGATATATTTAATAAAGACACATACCATCACACAATTAGGGATCGAGTTCTATTATCTACATTATGTAGGAATTTGGCTAATATGTCGGCTAATTGTAACTCAATGTTAGGAAAAAAAAAAGTATTGACCATTAAGTATAGGGAAACTATTAAGTGATTTAAACTTGACGAACCATTTTTGTAATATAATAAGAACAAATTAGCGATTTCAAAGAGAAATCACGAGATTAGTTTAACACACTAATTGGCATTTAGTAATATGTTAGCATCTTAATGTCACTTTGGATACTTTTCTTTCTTTAATTCTTTTTGTCCGTTGGTCACAAATTGAGTAGTATATGGAAATGTGTTCAAAAGTGGTGACTATATACTTCCAAGAAAATAGTGGCTAATCGAGGTCCATGTTATTGCTCGGTAACTTCATTTATATTCGCATTTGCTAGCGATCACACGTGTCGAATATATAGCAATAATACAAAAAGTACTCTAACTTTTAAGACTCCACCATGAAATAGTTATATGGCCTCTTCATTCAATAACGTCTTGGTGGTCAATATAGGCTTACAATTATTTTTCCATATATATGAAGTAAAATAATTGATGAATATAAAACTTTTATTTAATATGTGACAGTGATTTTAGTATACGAGTTGTATTAGAATTATTATTATTTTGTTTATATGGTCGAGCTTATTATACTTTTTTGTTAAAAAGCTTTCTTTTCGTTTTTAATAGTGAAATGGGAAAAAAATCTCCTGGATTTATTAAATAGTCATCCTATAATCAAATACAAATTTCACGTGGATATGGAGACCAAGGCTTATCATCGTCCAAAATAGAAACAAGAGGGTCTGGAACTAAAGAAAAAGCATAAAAACTTAACGATAAGGAAAATACATAGTTAACTAAAATATTGGTAAGACGGTTCGTTTCCTAATACCCATGTAAATTGGACAACCTAATCCCTAGAGATAAATTCATGGCACAAACATACTAGAATGAAAGTCCTCAACTATGTCCGTAAAAAACCTACCACAATTGCAGAGTTCACCTCAAACTTCAGTCAACGAACCCTTCTATTCCACGCAATTAATAGACTGTAGGAAAATTCGTGTTCTAAAATCCGGCTGACTTGTCGAATATGCGGCCGAGAAAATGTTGATCGTGTGTCACCGCCGCAACAAAGGGATAGTCAGTATGGTTATACGGTGGTTCGAGTTTTCTCCACCTTGGCCGTGGAATTTAAGTAGTCGGTGTCTTCTATTTAAAATCGGCGAGTATTGTGCATGACCATGAATCATTTGATTTTAAATTTTTTTCTCAGATCTCGTTTAATTAAATTTTTCAAATCTCTTTAACATGCCGTGATATTTACAACTAATTTGCTGCAAAAGAATAAAAAAGGACGAAAAGAAACTATAAGGACGAAGAAAAAGAAGAATACAGGTGAGTGAGACAATGAATACATATATGTATAGGTGTATGTATTTTTGCTTTTTTTATTAGTCTTTTTTTTTCTTTTTTTTTTGCCGTCACTTTTTTTATTAGTCTTGTTATATGTATATGTGTGTTTAAAATGAGAAATGGAGATGATTTGACAAGCATAATATAATATGTAATGTAATTTATAGGCTATAATTTTTAGGAATTTTAAATAATGTTTGTATAAAAGAAGAAAAACTTATGTAAATACGTAAAAACAGTAAAATAGTAGAAAAAACTAGTTTCTAAGTATTTCCCGATTAATCTCTAATTTATTAATAATTCGCTAGTTTTTAACCGATTACCTGATCAACGATTAGGGTAATTTCAAACAAGCAGTAAACCCCCCCATAACTCTGCAAGAGGGGTAGAACAAGTACCAATATGCAGAGCAATGTTTGTATAAAAGAAGAAAAACTTATGTAAATATGTAAAAACAGTAAAATAGTAGAGAAAATTAGTTTCTAAGTATTTTCTGATTAATCTTTGATTTATTAATAATTCACTAGTTCTTAACCGACTACCTGATCAACGCTTAGCGTAATTTCAAACAAGGAGTAACCCCCCCATAACTCTGCAAGAGGGGTAGAACAAGTACCAATATGCAGAGCATAACTATAACACCAATAACCAGCATTATTCCGCAACTAATTTTCTGCAGTCACGAATCTCGGATTTCCTCTAGATGCACCATCCGTGTTCACCTTGTACCAATCTTGGCGTGGAGCAAGCTAAGAGATCATGCATGTTACCCGCGTACCCTTAGTGAATATGAGTTGGTCCCTACATACACGATTGTCCCTAAAAACATTGCCACATCACCACTTCCAACTCCACCAAGGGACCATAGTAAAGGTAGTGGACCAAGGAAACCCTCTAATTATCTCATGGTCAGTGAGATTAGTAAAGAGCCACTCAAAGAGTGATATCCTGAATGGTAAATGTTGTTTATTGTTTGATGGAGTTTGGTCGAGTTAGTTAATAGAGTGGTAGAGTTTGGAAAATTTTAGTTATAGTTAGTACATATTGGTAGATGTAGTTTATTGTTTGATGGAGTTTGGTGGTGTTAGTTTATATAGGGGTAGAGTTTGGACGAGTTTGTTTTAACTATTTTACTATTTCTTTTTCACAGCTATGGCGGAGGAGAACAAGTACCCCCAATGATAGTTTCAAGAGGAAACCTCCCGATGATAACCAAGAGCATTGACCACTGTTTCACTTTGAAGAAAATTTTATCGATGAGGAGTTTTATTGGTGTTGATGCATATGATAACATAAAGAGGAATTCTCAAACCGATGATAAGAATTCTGTAGCGGATCAAAGTGAGTCTCGTGGAAGTGAGACCCGAGATGTAGGAAGCGATGGTATTGAAGCCTCAGCTACAGAAAATCGGTACATAAGACTCTATACCCAATATGTTGTATTCAATTCTATTTGTGTGGTGGGCACTGTAAACTCTATGGCAGAGTGTGTGGACATTATACAATCTGTGGCAGAGTTTGGTGGTCTTTTAAAACTCAGTGGTAGAGTTTGGTGGACTTTGGTTTATAATGTGTTATAGACATGATTAGTATTTAGGTGATCTTTCTTTGTGTATTACTTTGATGGCTTTTGTATTACTATGTGTAGTTGTTTCATAGAGCTAATGGATTTTTATGAAGTTAGGTTTACTAACTCTTTTATGTTTTTTCTAGAAGGAAAGGATCTCTGAGGATCAGCTAACCTCACTTCATTTGTACCCAACGTTACCATCTTTTCGAAACAAAGAGGCTAGTATGTAGAATTTTGGTAGACCTTAGTGGAGTTAGTGTCTAGCATGGTAGAGTGTGGTAGATTCTGGTAGAGTTAGGTATACTTACTCTATTCCTATTTCAAAAAAGGAATATATCTCTAAAGCGCAGCAAACCACACTCCCTTCATCCTCATCATTACCACCTTCTAGACAAAAAGATGTTATAATGGTAGATTTTTGGTAAAGTTTGTTGGAGTTAGGGTATAAAATGGTAGAATGTGGTAGATTCTGGTAGAGTTTGGTATACTTACTCTGTTATGTTTTTTTTGCAGAATAAATGGATCTCTAAGGAGTAGAAAACCTTACTCCCTTCGTCCCCAACATTACCACCTTTTTGAAACAAAGAGGTTAGTATGGTAGAGGTTGGTGGAGTTAGAGTATATCATGGTAGAGTGTGGTATATTATGGTAGAGTTACATATACTTACTCTGTGACATTTTTTTTTAGAAGGAACGGATCTCTGAAGTGCAGCGAACCTCACTCCATTCGTTCCCACCATTACCACCATCTAGAAACAAAGAGGTTAGTATGGTAGAGTTAGGTGGAGTTAGGGTATAGAATGGTAAAGTCTGGTTGATTTTAGTAGAGTTATGTATACTTATTCTGTTACATTTTTGTCCAGAAGGAACGGATCTCTGAAGTGTTGCGAACCTCACTTCATTCATTCCCAGCATTTATGCCTTATAGAAAAAAAAAGGTTAGAATGGTGTAGACTTTTGGTATAGTTTGGTGGAGTTGGGGTATAACATGGTAGAGATTCTGGTAGAGTTAGGTATACTTACTCTTTTACGTTTTTCTAGAAGAAATGGATCTCTGAGAAGCAAAAAACCTCACTCCTTTTGTCCCCACCTCTGAAGTGCAGCAAACCTTAGTCTCTTTGTGTTAGATTTTGCGGAAACATAAAAGAGAATGATTGAGATTTGAGTGAGAGTGATTGGAGAATGAAGAGATTAAGATATTTACAAGATTTGGAGATTTAGGGAGAATATTGACCATAAGGCCGAGATTGAGAAGATTTATGAAGAAAGTGAGTTTATTCTTTAGGAATTGGAAGTGCTCCATCTCTAGGAAGTACTAAAGTGTACCAAACTTTACCAAACTCTACTACACAGTAACACCTACTAAAGTATACCAAACTCTACTACATAGATATCAAGATCTAGTAAAGTCTACCAAACTCTACTACAGAGATATCCAAAATCAAATAAACTCTACCAAATGCTACTACATAGCTATCAAAAATCTACCAAACTACACTAAACTCTACGATGATACCTTTAGAAGTTTTTCGATTGTTATAGTAAGAATGGTCGTGTTACTGTTGCGTTTTCCCTACTCTTTGCGAACCACCTTGTTAACATTACCCTAATGGCATCTATAAGCTGCACAATAGGGAAATTTCGAGCTTCAACTAACGCATGATTGATAGATTCTGGTATGTTTGACGTGGTGAAGTTGTATCTATTTTCTGGAAAATGTGCACGACTCTACAAACAAACATCTGCCCTTAGCAAATACATATATAGCCTTCGATCTAGTAACTCTATTTGGCTAAAGATCGCATGAAACTCGTCATGCCTATGCAGTTGCAGCCTTCTTAAATAGCTTAAATGACTCTCCTTCTTTGAAATTGGCCAAAATATTTTTGGGTAGATGGTAAGTGCAACCCCCCCTCCCCCGAGCAGCAAGCGGATACATTTTTTTATTGCTTTGGCTATTTATCTATTTCTATCTGAAATGATGGCCAATTCTTGATCATCGGAAATAACGCGGTTGAGTTGTCTAAAGAACCATTTCCAAGATTCACCATTTTTGGTATCAACCACACCAAAAACCATAGGAAAATGTTGAAATTCTCATATTTTATTACTGTCGTGAGAAGAGTCCTTTTATATTTTTCTTGTAAAAATGTTCCGTCCACAACAACAACATTTCTTATATACGAAAACTCGATGATGCTTGCATGGAATGCAAGGAATAGAATCTTGAACTTATCATCTCCATCTAGCTTGATAAGTGTTTCCGGATTTACTCGTCTAATCATAAACAAATACGAGGAAAGTTCTTCAAAACTATTCTCTGAAGTTTCTGTACTAGAGCCCAAGCTTCCTTTAAAGTACCATGTGTCTTCCAATACTTCATCCGTACAAAGTTCAAACAAAGCGTCAAAGTTATAACTGACTCAACCAAACTCTACCAACGTCTATTAAGTCTATCAAACCTAACTAAACAAAATCTATTAAAGTCTACAAAACATCTAATTAAGTCTATCAAACGACCTTATAAGATAAGGAATGAGGTCAAGAACCAATGGTGATTTGTGCTTCAATGGTGTTTGGCTACAATAAGTGAGAGAGAAAGAAGGTAGGTGATGCAATAATTAAGGGTTAAAATCGTCATCCTACAAACTTGGTTAAATGGGCTAACTCTGCCAAAATCTGCCATACTATCAAATAAACTCTACCAAACTCTGTCATACAATGGATGAACTCAATCAAACTCTACCACACTATCGTTACTAACTCTGCCAAACTCTACTACTCTAGCATTACTAACTCCATCAAAATCTACTACAAAGGGTCCAACGTCTACTAAACTCTACCAAACTGAAAAAGCCTCATATACTTTGTCCCCATCAATATAAATTCCTAATTACAGAAAAGTTAGTATGATTTTTATTTGAAGGTGCTTGGTGGAGGTCAATTAAGGCGTGGTTGAGTTTGGTTGAGCTCGGTGGAGCTTGATGAAGACGCGGCACTAATGTTGGCAGACCTCACACGCTGATGTGATACATTTCATTAATGACATTTTCATTATTATGTTTTTCTTTATACATCTTAAAGGGGCAAAATAATATTTTATGATTTTATAAGAGTGTTTGAGTAATTATGAATTATTTTGAAGTACTTGAGTTATTACCGTATTATTATAGAGTATTCTAGCTAATCACCCAAATATATAAGAGAAATCTATTTTTGAATTGGACCTTCAATAACGTGGGACCGACCCACCTAAGTGTACCAAAAACACGAAACCGGGTGCAAGGTTTCTTGGAATTAGCCCTTGGACCTAAAAAGTTCCTCATAGTCATTTAAAAAAAACTAATATATCAAAATAACAAAGAAAATTACAGATTCAAAATAGTCATGGGTATGGATCGAATATCCGAGAATTTTTTGATATTCTTATCTGTCGGATCTATGTTTTTATTAACTGAATATGGATTCAAACATTATGAATGTCCGAGACTCAATATCCGCAGATATTGAATTTGGATCCGTGGATATCCAGATCCCGTCCATTATTGCATTACATGTTTATATATAAAAATAATACCATATTTATAGGAGAAAGATTGTTTGAAATATATATATATATATATATATTATGATATCAAAAATTATAAATAATCATTTTTTACATATAATAACAAATATTTTTAAAAAAATTTCTTGTACAAAAACAATTTATGTTAAATCCCAATATTAACACCTAGAAATATTATATAGTTCATGATTTAAAAATATAAAATGAATCTACACATTAACATAGTTAAAATTATTTAATAGAAAAAATACATATTATAAAATATCATACACTATATATTATAAATCAGATCGAAGCCAAACATAGAGAGGTAAATTTTTATTATATGGATGCGTACTCGTGGATTCGTAAGTTTTACTACCGAGATCTGGATCCATTTATCCTAGATACCCAAAATTTTGAGACAGATCAGGACAAATCATTAGTCGGATATAAGATCTCGGATAATATGCTCATGCTTAATTTTTTTATCAACATTAGGCCACAAACTGGCCGGTACAATAGCCAACTTCGTATATAATATAGGCAGTGGACTCGATCACTGGGTGTGTGATGGTACTTGCCTTCAGTCATGAATATTATAGTCAAGATCAAAAGCCAGAATATTTTAAGTATAAAAAATCCTCTATGTCAACCAGAGTCTTTCAAAGTTTCAAGTGTCTCGGTTTAGAGCACAACTTCAAAGGAATTCAGGATTGAATTCTGTTTAAGTATAGCATTGCGGACTCAAAGATATATTCTGGTTTATATGCAAGTACGATTACCATTGTCCGGTTATTTTGCTTCAGCTTATGCAAAGAGAAGATAAGCATAATGAAGAAAACGTAACAATCTTCTCTTCTCTATCAATCTCAAGTTTGTTCTCGGGTAGTTATAGGTTGTTCATTCAGTTGTAAAACCTTATGTCTTAAGCATTATATATATGCAATGAAGATAAGTGCTAGTTCATGGGTGTGAGTGAAGTCGATTCTAGACAGAGAGAGAGATTAAGAGAAGAGACAATGGTTCATTTGTATTTGAGCTCAAGTTTAGAGTTAAAGTTGACAATGGAGATAGTGAATTCCGGAGCAAAATTCCGTGAGATGTAGGATTCAACTCTTGAACCCAAACTCGTTAAATTTCTCTTGTGCTCTCTTTCTCTTTTCAAGTTCTTAATTCGTTTCTTAAGTCTTTAATCAAGTATAGAAATCTAGACTTTAGATTTCACAATTTGGTATCAAAGCACATACTAAGATGTATAAGAAATTCATCGGCTCAATTTCTAATCTTAAGATTTCAATAGAGTTGAAACGTCGCTCAAGTCCAGGATGATGTCAATGAGTTCAAAGAGCAAGATCGCTATCTTTGATGGAACAGTAGATTACGAATTATGGAAAAAGTGGATGATTGCAAGCTTAACAGTTCAAGGATTAAAGAGTGTTCTCAAGCCGTATTCTCCAATAGAATCAACGGAAGGAGACAAGAAGAAATCTGAAGAGAAAAAGAAGCAGATAGAAGATGATCAAGCAAGAGCGGATAAGGATGAACAAGCTTTGAATCTCATCTTCTTAGTAGTGGATGACAAGGTTTTTAGAAAGATCTAGATCTGCGAGACTAGAGTCAGTACTCTCAAAACTCTCGATAGGTTATTCCTTCCAACTACTCTTCCTGATAGAACCTATTCGCAATTAGAGGTTTATGCTTTTCAAATACAAGAATCTAAGACCACTGATAAGAATAATGATGATTTCTTAAAGTTGTTAGGAGACATGAGACATTTACAGATAGAAATAGAAGAAGAAACTCAAGCAATTCTTCTTCTTAAGTCTCTTCCTCAGGTTTACGATCACTTATGAGAGACATTGACATACAACAAGGATAAGTTGAAAGTAGATGATGTTGTGAGTGCAGAAAAGTATAAAAAAATCAAACTTAAGAAATCTGGATATAGACCAAGGTCAAGTAAAGTAAATGTAGAAGGTCTTTATGTCAGAGGAAGGCCAGAATCAAAGGGAGTAAGCTTCTCAAAAGGAAAAAGCAAGTCACAATCAAAATCGAGGGAAAAGAAGAAAGGAACTTGTTGGATTTGTGGTAAAGATGGCCACTACAAGAAACAATGTTACAAATGGCTTGAGAGGAATAAGGATAAAGGAAATCATCAAGAAGGTGAATCAACAATGGCAAAAGATGATGCAAAGGATCTAGTGGGACTGGTAGTTTCAGAAGTGAATGTATCTCAAGGCAAAATAGATCAAGAAGAATGGATTCTTGATACTGAGTGTTCATTCCATATGACACCAAAGAAGGATCCATTCATCGACCTAAGAGAATGTTCAAACAGCAAAGTGAGAATGGCAAATAAAACTTATTGTGAGGTAAAAGGAGCTGGTTCAATAAGATTTGTTAACTCTAATAGAACTACCTTTGTTTTGCATGATGTAAGGTACATGCTAAATATATCCAGGTTAAAGCCAGAGTTTCTAAAGCACGTACAACCACTGTAAGAAAAGTAAATCCCAAATCTGATAATACTTGGTTGTGGCATAGCAGGTTAGGTCATCTAAGTGTCAAAGGTTTCAAATACAGCACAAGAAAGGATGTTTCAAACAAGATAGTATATCAGATATCAAGTTCTCTGAAGATTACGTATTTGGAAAGACACATAGATCAATTTTTCAACCAGCAATGCATGTTACAAAAGCTAAGCTAGATTACATACATTCAGATCTGCGAGACTACATTTAGTACTCTCAAAACCTGAAGGGTGTGTAGACAAAAAAAATCCAGAAAATATATGTCTTTTTAAGAAATCTGTTTATGGCTTGAAGCAATCCCCTAGACAATGGAACAAAAGGTTTGATGAGTTTATGATTAAGATTGGCTATATTAGAAGTGAATATGATTACTATGTGTATCTAGAGAACTTAGGTTAGAATGTTTATGTTTACTTGCTTTTATATGTTGATAAAAATTTTATTGCCTCAAGTGATAAGGAAGAAATCCAGAAGTTGAATTTGTTGCTTAGTTTTGAGTTTGAGATGAAAGATTTAGGAGATGCTAGAAAAATATTGCCATGGAAATTTTTTGAGATCAAGATGCAGGTACTCTTAAGGTGTCTCAAGAAATCTATCTAAGGAAAATTCTAAGCTATCTCAACATGGATCAAGCTAAGTGTATTGCCACTCCAATGGGTGCTCACTTTATGCTAAAATGAGCAACAGAACAGGAGATCAAAGCTCAGTGTGACGTGATAAGAAACATTCCTTATCAGAATGCAATCGGCAGTATCATGTAAGCTATGATGGAGACAAGACCTGATCTAGCATACTCAGTAGGACTCATTAGCAGATTCATGAGCAAGCCTTTGAAGGATCACTGGCAGGCTGTAATATAGGTTCTAAGATACATTAAAGGATCAACAAAGATTGTTTTTTACTATACGAAGGACAAAGACTTTTTCATCAAGGGATACTGTGACTTGGATTTTGCAACTGACCGAGACAATAGGACGTAAATCTCTGGAATGGTATTCACTTTAGGAGAAAATACAATAAGTTGGAAGTCAAATCTACAAAGGATTGTGGCTTTATCAACTACAGAGGCCACGTACATATCCCTAACAAAAGCAGCTAAGGAAGCAGTTGGGTTAAAAGGTTTTGCAGAGGAATTGAGATTTCCTCAAGGAGCAATAAAAATCAAGTGTGATTCTCAAAGCGCAATAGATTTATCATAGAATGTAGTTCACCACGAACGGACCAAGCATATAGTGGTGAAGTTTCATCGCATCAGAAGTCTTATAACTGAAGGAATTTTTCACGTTATGAAGATTCCAACAACTTATAATCCAACTAATATATTTACTAAGCTTCTACCAGCTTACAAAGTTGATGAAGCTCTTCGAATGATTCATGTAACCAAGAATTAAAGGAGAGAGATAAAGGGTGCTCGGTAAAGAGCACGAGATACACCAAGTAAAGTTATGTTCGTGACTAAGGTGGAGAATTGAAGTTTATAGTCAAAATTAAAATCCAAAATATTCTTAGTATAAGAAAGCCTTTATGTCGACCAAGAGTATTTCAAAGTTTCAAGTGTCTCGTTTAGAGAACTAGTTCAAAAGAATTCAAGATTTAATTCTGGTTAAGCATAGCATAGAGGATTCAAGATTAGAATATGGTTTATATGCAAGTACCACTTGCCATTTTCTGGTTATTTTGCTCCAGCTTCTGCATGAGAGGATAAGCAAACTGCAGAAAGTGTAATGGTCTTCTCTTAGTTTGTTCTCAGGTAGTTATAGGTTGTTCATTCAATTGTAAAACCTTATCTCTTAAGCATTATATAAGCGATGGAGATAAGTGTTAGTTCATGGGTGTGAGTAAAGTTGATTCTATACACAGAGGGAGATTGAGAGAAGAGAGAGTCGTTTATTTGTATTAAACTCAAGTTCAGAGCTAAAGTTAACGATGGTGATAGTGAATTCCGGAGCAAATCTTTAGTGAGATGTAGGGTTCAACTCTTGAACCCAAACTCGTTAAATTTCTGGTTTGCTCTCTTTCTCATTTGAAGTTCTTAATTATTTTCTTAACTTTGTAATCAAGTATAGAAACCTAGGTTTTAGATTTCAAAAGTGGAGTTACCACATGCCACTAGATTAAGATCACTTCACTACCCTGGCCTTATTCTTTTTTTTTCCATCTTTACTATAATTTGATTGATAAGGTTCGATCCATAGCGAAAGCTCATATCATAAAATCCATTTTTTCCTTTCTCTTGCGTCAGGAGAGAATTGAACCCTGACGTCTGAAGATTTGTAAAATAATCACTACCACTAGACCACCTGTACACGGCCTCAGGCGTAATTGTTAATAGTGATAACAAAACAAATGCAATAATTCTACCGAAAAAAAAAACGAATGCAATAACGTCATGATTGCAAACCAACAAGAACAACATATCTAAAGTTTTAAAATGCGTTTTGTTAAAGAGAAGTCGTGTACAGCCAATCAGTTACATTTTCTAATAGTAGTATAAATAACATAATTAATCAGAATGAGAAAATAAAATCATGTGAAATGATTTCTTAGCGAAATCAAAAACACAATTTTAGGCATTTACAAAATGATTACATTTTTCAGTTTTCTTTATCCAAAATAAATTAAGATAAATTTATGTTTTGAATATGTACGTGCATTTACAAACTCATAATGGAACGTTGAATTATTGCGTTAGTAATTCCGTGTGAATAGTGATGATATAGGACACATTTTTTCTTGTTGACAATAGATTTAGGTTTTTAACATTTTAATTAATAAAAATTAAGAAACAAGTGGTCTAGTTAGTTTGTTTCTTATTTAACTAGATATAAAGTAGTGGGTTCAAATCTCATCCTGTTCCATTTGTATAACTTAGGCTATAATTCAGATTTTGTTGTTGATCCAATGGTTACTTATTGACAAAAAAAAATATTTCAATTAAAATAGTTACACTAATAAATTAATTTTTGCTCACACAGAACTTGAAACAAGTAATTACTTAAATACTAGTTGAAAATAAAAATTAGTCGTAGTGACTCCAATAACGTGGAATTTCGGTCTACCAACCTCAAACATCTGAAAAATAATTACAATAAAAATAAAGGAATTGGAAGCCAGCAATAACTTAGGATGAACTGAATAAGTAAATATCAATTGGTCACATAATAAAAAAATGGCGTCATTTGGGAATATTAACTATAAAAATTACGTAAGTTACATAATCAAGAGTTAATTAAGTTTCAAGAAATGGTTATATTGACACTCTCCTGAAATATTAGGGTCCACATAAAATAAAAAGGGAATATTTAATATTTTATTAATTTGAAATAATTAGAATAATATTGTTTATCTTTTATACTCAACATATCTCTATTTTTTCTTCAACAATATTGGGCCACAACTGACCGTCCCATTAGTCAATTTCATGCATAATGCAGACAGCGAGACTCGATCCCGAGATGTATAAGTGCGCCTGTCATTTAGTTGACTTACCCCTGCCACTGGACTAAATGCCACTTGCAACATATCTCTATTTATATTTCAAAATTTATTTTTAAGGGAAATTTCACCCCATAACAATCAATATCTTCACAATTAAGGATATGATAGCAATAAATTTTAATTAAGAAAATAACAACACATATTACCAAAACCCCCTAGAAAGATTGCTAATAATATTTTTATCACGTTTTTAAAAGGCTTTTTGATAATATATATTGTTATTTTCCTAATTAAAATTTCTCATTGTCATATCCTTAATTTTGCAATCTTCGATGGTTATTAAATCAAATCAACTTTTTTTAAGGCTTCAAAATAAAACATACAAAATTATTCTCCCTCTATCTTAGAGAGAGAAATTTTCTCTCAAACGAAACTTCTCATTCCAAAACTTTTTTCATTGATGAAATCTTCACTTCTTCTCTTCTCAATCATCTATCTTTCAAAGAGGTCGAATTTTGTTCTTTCTTCGCCGTGAAATCAACGGGTTCAGCTTGCGGTTGAAAATAAATCCAGAGTTTCTTCCTCTGGTTTGTTTTCTATCGATCTACAAAACCGGTTAATCTAGGCGTTTGGCCACAAACGATCTCTCTCCCTTGTACTTACTTCCTTTTGGTGGCTGTGAGTTCCTTCATCTTTCTGAAAGTGTTGATTCATCTTCAAGAGTAAATCTTCACATTCTTTAATTTCACTGCTGTCGAGGAGAGGCATATGGTGAGTTTAATTTTGGAAATCAGTAGATTGGGTTCGAAGGCAGTGAAGTATTTCGAGTAGAGATTCGCCAGCAGAAGACTAAAGGGATTTCATCTTATTCAAACCATCGAAGGGATTTTCTAACTAAAAAGAAGATCGGCAATTGGGTTTGGAAACAAAGAAAGGAGTTGGTACAAAGCTATTCCGGCATTGCACTCATCGGCTGTTTGCAGGCAGTTGCATGGCAGGATGAATTCAAAGGCGACATATGGAGATTCATTAGGGCATCGATGTGGCTTCAAGGATAGCTAATCTCTCTATTTGGACCTTTAGGTTATGTTGTGATGAGTAAAAAAACCCTGTCTAACACAAGTTCAGTTTAAGCTCGTGTTTAAAAAACTCATGTTTAAAAAGCTCAGAAAAAGTCTTGTACATTTTGGGTTATCCATGGGTAACCCATTAAATTATAGAATTATCCATGGGTACCCGTGGGTACCCAAGTTTAAAAAGAGAAGAAAGACTAAAAAGAGGAGAGAGTAAAAAGAGGTACAAGGACAAAATGAGAAGAGAGACTAAAATGAGGAGAGAGACTAAAATGAGGAGAGAGAGTAAAATGAGGAAACAAAGTAATATGAGGAGAGAGAGTAAAATGAGGAGAGAGTGTAATATGAGGAGAGAGAGTAAAATGAGGAGAGAGAGAAAAAGAGGAGAGAGAGTAAAAAGAAGAGAGAGAGATAAAAGAGGAGAGAGAGTAATATGAGGAGAGAGAGTAAAATGAGGAGAGAGAGTAAAATGAGAAGAGAGAGTAAAAAGATGAGAGAGAGTAAATTGAGGAGATAGAGAAAAATGAGAAGTAAGAGTAAAATGAGTTGAGAGAATAATATGAGGAGAGAGAGTAAAATGAGGAGACAGGGAAAAAAGGAGAGATAGTAATATGAGGAGAGAGAGTAAATTAAGGAGATAGAGAAAAATGAGGAGAGAGAGTAAAAAGAGGAGAGAGAGTAATATGAGGAGAGAGAGTAAAATGAGGAGAAAGAGTAATATGAGGAAAGAGAGTAAAATGAAGAGAAATAATAGAAAAAAGGAGGGAAAGTAATATGAGGAGAGGGAGTAAGAAGAGGAGAGAGAAAAAAAGAGGAGAGAGAGTAATATGAGAAGAGAGAGTAATATGAGGAGAGAGAGTAAAATGAGGAGAGAGTAAAAAGATGAAAGAGAGTAAATTGAGGAGATAGAGAAAAATGAGGAAAGAGAGTAATATGAAGAGATAGTAAAATGAGGAAAGAGAATAAAAAGATGAGAGAGAGTAAATTGAGGAGATAGAGAAAAATGAGGAGGGGGTAAAAAGAGGAGAGAGAGTAATATGAGAAGAGAGAGTAAAATGAGGAGAGAGAGTCATATGAGGAGAGAGAGTAAAATGAAGTGAAATAGTAGAAAAGAAGAGAGAGTAATATGAGGAGAGAGAGTAAAATGAGGAGAGAGAGTAAAAAGATGAGATAGAGTAAATTAAGGAGATAGAGAAAAATTAGGAGAGAGAGTAATATGAGAAGAGAGAGTAAAATGAGGAGATAGAATAAAAAGATGAGAGAAAGTAAATTAAGGAGATAGAGAAAAATGAGGAGGGAGAGTAAAAAGAGGAGAGAGAATAATATGAGGAGAGAGAGTAAAATAAGGAAAGAGAGTAATATGAGGAGAGAGAGTAAAATGACGAGAAATAGTAGAAAAGAAGGGGAGAGTAAAATAATAGGAGATAGTAAAAAGAGGAGAGATGAAAAAAAAAAGTTTTTTAGATTAATGGGTACCTATAGGATAAACTCATATAAGACCTTGGCGTAATGGGTACCTGACTTGATTTAAACTCATTTTTTTCTGGGCTCAAAAATGGGTCAAAATAGGTTAAAAAACCTGTAAGTGTTTATGAGTTTTGGGTACCGATTAGATTTAAATTCCATTTTGACATTCCTAAACCCATGCTTTTTTCTTTCCATTAGACATATATCAATAAAACTTTCCGATTAAAAAAAAAGCTTAAATATTTTATATATATCAAATGTACATATAGTTATATAATTGAATTTTACTATTGAGAACCCTACAACTCATACAATATTTTTGTTATCTATCTTTTACCTATAATTTTTATATCAAAATTTTGCTATATATCATATATATATATAGCTACATAAACAAATTTTCACTAATCAAGAATCCTTAAATTATTAGGTTTCCAATCATATGTTTTAAACTAATAGAGTAAGATTCAGCTCAATTGACACTTCTTCAAATTTTTCACTTTCAACTCTTACTTCTCTCTTTGATTTTTTTCTTTAAATAATTTTTTTGGTTAGAAATGGAAACCTCTCATAGAACATCATAGTAACCTTGTAACGAAGTAGATATCCGAGCTTATTAAGGATATATGTATTTGTATTAGTATCTGTCTGATCCATCAAATTAATATATGTATTTTTATCCAAAAATTATAGATATCTAGGTTCCGAATATTTATGAAAAAATGGATATCCGTATCTGTATCTGCCTTCAACAATAAAAAAGAATTTTTTTCTTACAAACTCAAAGATAAACCAATTTTTTCTTTAAAAATAAATAATAATTAAAAAAATATCAAAAACAGTAAATAAAATATAATTAAATAAATTAAAAATAAAATAGTAAAAATTGGTATTAAAACGTAAAATAAATAAATAAATAAAATTCATAAAATATGAATACCCATATATCCAAACCCAAAATACATAATATCTATATCTATATCCGTATATGTATCCGCTGGATCTTTAATTTTACTATCTATATCTGTTTTGGTCGGATATCTATTTTTTAGATAAATTTTTTAATACAAATCCAGATATTTGGCAAATACAAATATTTAGTTACAGACTTACAGAACTACGTCATCGTACCTCAATTTCATTAGTGTGTCACTTTACAATTTTATTCTCTTCACCTAATTTTTGCATAATATATAATCTAACTAGTCAACAGTCAATCCTGATACACCTTCGAAGTCCAGTGCCGGTCAAATCAAATCATCTTATTCCAACAAGACTTCTCAAAAAAATCATAGCTTTATTTTTCTTAGTCAAAATTTAAATCCTTAAGAATAATTAATAAAGAAATCAGCCAAATCAAAATAAATGAAAAATTCAGCTGCCAAATTGCCAGGTAAAAAGTAGCGCAAGAAAGAGAAAGGAGAAACAGAGATTCAAAATTGTGCCTCTATAAATAGTCACCCAAAACTCAATCGATTCAACAGACAAACTTCTTCATCAGATGTTAAAAAACAAAAAAACTGACAACACTTTGTCTCCAGACACATTACATAACAAAAAACGAAAAATAACCTCAATGTCTCAGAATGGTTCTAAAAGTACAGTGAAGCTGATAGGGACATGGGCAAGCCCATTCGCTTTAAGGGCTCAAGTGGCTCTACACCTCAAGTCCGTTGAGTACGAGTACATCGAAGAAACCGATGTTCTCAATTCCAAGAGTGATCTCCTTATTAAATCTAACCCTGTTCACAAGAAAGTCCCTGTCCTCATCCATGGTGATATATCCATCTGTGAGTCTCTTAACATCGTTCAATACGTCGAGGAATCCTGGCCGTCCGGTGTCTCTATCCTCCCTTCACTTCCCTCTGATCGTGCCTTTGCTCGTTTTTGGGCTCACTTCGTTGACGGAAAGGTACTAACAGGCTCAATACATTAATTTTAACTGTTGAGAAAAATGAAAAAAAAATTGATGCCGACTTGCTTTTGGTCAAATGTTTTAAGCAATTGTTACATAAAAACACTTTTTTGGTTGATATATACGCATATTTTTAACATAACAATTTATATGTTTTTAATCTTTGGAACAGTTGTTTGAATCGATCGATGCACTGGCCGGAGCAAAAGATGACGCGGCGAGGATGGCCTTAGCGGGGAATCTAATGGAGAATTTGGCGGTTTTGGAGGAGGCGTTTCAAAAGAGTAGTAAAGGCGCAGACTTTTTTGGAGGAAAAAACATTGGGTACGTCGACATCGCTAGTGGGGCCGTAGTGGGTCCAATATCTGTTATCGAGGCATTTTCTGGTGTTAAGTTTTTGACTCCTGAAACAACTCCGGGTCTACTCAAGTGGGTCGAGAAGTTCAGAGCCCATGAAGCTGTGAAGCCTTATATGCCTACTGTCTCTGCGTTTATCGAGTTTGCCAAAAAGAAGTTCAATATTCAGTGATTAACAAACATATCTTATGATATTCTTGATAAGAAACCTTGTTTGTGTATTGATAAGTGCCTCAATATCTTATTTGTGTTTTCTTTTTCGGTTAATGTGAGAGTTAATATATGGTACGTAAAACATAATAAAATAAATAGTCTTATCTATTTTTATATTGATTCCATAATTTACTCTAAAATAGTTATCTTTATACAATATGTTTTTCTTTTGGGTCAGCGTTATCTTTATATGTTTGATCTCAATGTAATATGATACCAATACTATTGTCTACTTCTAACAAAATAAAATGTCAGTGTTTATGTGATCCACTTGCAAGTTAAAAACTGTATTTCATACATTATACAAAAGAAAACACTATTTGACATTTCATGCTTCTATCTACTACATTTGGCAAGAAAAAAATAGTATAATTCAAAATAGATATTGATCTTCCTCTTCTACTCTTATCAGGCTTATCTATAATATGATAATGAATCATATTTTCTCTCTTGCTTACAACTCTACTCACAGACTTAAAGATTTATTGAGCCGTTGCTCTGAGACTAAATTATTTCACTAATTCTTTATTATATTACAATCTCTGTTTTGAACTGCTTATCTTATATATATATATAACTCATTATATATGCTTTTTTGATGAATGATAATTTTCACATTTCATAAAAAAAATAAACTATTTGATATTGTGTAAAATTTGGTATTCCAATATTGATAGTTTACGGTTACGGGAAACAACAAAATCATTTTTCCCAAGATCTCTATTCACAATAAAACTATAAAAACACAAATTTAAATTTCTAATGGTGAGTATTAGGATTACGTCAAACACACATGTTACTATCTTTCTTGTTGGGATATACGAAAACTTTGAACATTATAAATCATGTAACTAGTCATAAAAAATTTATTGTTTTATGAATTTATGAAATTGAAATGATTCACTTTTAGCTTAGAACTTTTGCACATACTTTACTTTCAAATTCAATAAAGTTAAACTTGAATGTTGAAATCTAGTAAAAATCGTTTATATTTTAACTAGTATCGGCTTTTATAGCTCCAGAAGAAGAAGAAGATCCAAAACTTCTTACTTACCCATACTTTAAATTTCTTAGTTATTACTGATACTTTAAATTTTACTGATACATTCTTACTTACCGATATTTTCTTACTCTCTTTCAGTCCGTTTGTTTGATTGAAAATCAGTACCGTACCTATAGTTAGAAAGGTCTAAAGCGAATTTAATATAATGAACCCTTTTGCCCATTTTTTTAACATAACATTTGTTTGTAAATAGGTGTTGGACCCAATCGCAATATTCACAATAAAAATGGTGGATGAAAACAGACCAAAAACAACAAAATAGATAATTGCAGAGGCAAAGCAAAACTGTTGAACTTGAAAGAAATATTATGCCTACTTTGTGCAAAGTTACAATACAGATTCACTCAAGAGTATACTATGCTCTCAAGAACTGTGCATCCTGTTCAGGAGATGAAGCTCTCAAACTTAAAAGAAAGAAAAAAAACACAAGAAACAAGAGAATATTGTATATTCCAAGATTATCCCAAGAGATAGAAATGTCTCTCTACTTATAGATTTACACCGAATCAATAGACTTGAGTTCCAAGCATGATTTGTTAAACTTGAGAAAATGAATTGAAAGAATTTCTCATTAACTGTAAAAAGAGTTTACGGACTTGTTTATGTATAAAAGTTAGCTTAACAATTAATTGAAAGAAGCTAACTAAAGCTTAAAAAGTTGACATCTAATTAACTAATTAAACAAACAGAGTTAATATTCTAATACACCCCTCTCAAGGCTCTGAAATTGAACTTGGTTCAGAGAGAAAGAGCCTTGAAATTGATAACTAGTCAAGGAACATAATGGTCTTGGATGTAGTGGTTTCGTAAGGATATATGCATGTTGATTTGCACTAGGAACATGAAAGAGTCACAGGAAACCACACTTTACCTGATCACGAACGGTATGACAATCGATCTCTATGTGTTTTGTCCGTTTGTGAAAAATAGGGTTCATTGCTATATACATTGCTGATTTGTTCTCGCAAAACAACTTAGCTGAGGTAGTAACAAAGATGATCATATCTCAAAGAAGCTGAGTAATCCATAGAAGTTCACAAGTCGCCATTGCCATGCTTCTGTACTCAGTTTTAGTACTGCTCCTACTAATTGTTTGCTGCTTCTTAGACTTCAAGTGATCAGGGATTTTCCGAGGTTATTGAAGAAGCCTATAAATCCGAGAAAGTTGTCCAATCTCCATCAGCAAAAGCATTCAAACAAAATCTGTAGCATAAAAGAGACCTTGTCCTGGATTATTTTGATGTAGCAGATCACATGATGAGCTGCTTTCATGTGTACATCACTTGGACAAGAGAGAAACTGGCGGAGAGAGTTAACTGCATATGTGATATCCAGACTTGTAATCGTCAAATACAAAAATCGACCAATTAACTCTCTATAAGATGAAGCGTCATCCAATAAAGTACCACTTTCTTTGCTCAACTTGATAATTGGATCCATAGGAATAGAGCAAGGCTTGCAAGCAAGCATACATGTGGATGATAATATGTCTAGAGCATATTTCCTTTGGAGATGGAGATTCCAGAGGCATATCTAGCTATCTCCAGACCTAAAAAAAAAATTGAGGAGCTCCCATATCTTTGATTTTGAATGCTTCATGACGAGTTATTTTCAAAGCTTGAAGCTCAGTATCATCATTTGAAGCAATCATTATGTCGTCCGCATATACTAAAAAAGCAACAAAAGCAGATCCTTTTCGCTTGACAAACAAAGTATTGTCTCCTAGAGATTGAGTGAAACCAGCCTTAAATAGAACACTTGTGAAACAAGTATACCATTGATGTGATGCTTGTTTTAATCCATATAAGGATTTATGTAATCTGCAAACAAGGTTAGGAGGAAGATGAACTCCGGCTAGAGGAGTATAGCCTTTTGGAAGATACATTTAGATCATCTCCTCGTCTAAGTCACCATGCAGGAAAGCATTGGTAACATCCATTTGAGTTATCTTATATCCATGTATAGCAGCAAGACTTAGGATTAACTACACACTAGCCAATTTTGTAACAGGTGAGAAAGTTTCACTTCTTGCTGGGTATATCTTTTGACTACCAACCTAGCTTTATATCTTTCAATAGAACCATATGTTATATTTGATAGTGAAAACCCATCTACACCCTATCAGATTCTTACAAAGGGGTAATATAAATAATACTCCAAGTTTTGTTTTTCTCGAGAGCTACAATCTCGACATCCATTTCTTTGGGATAATGAGGGTGAGCCATAGCTTCTTTGAAATTGCTGGGCTCTGTCTCAAGTGTACAATTTAGGAAAAAGATAGATATGTAGGATTGAGCTTAGAGTAAATAAGAACTGAAGATAAGGGAAAATGATTGTAAGAAGAAATTTGTTCGGAAATTTGTGATTTAGTTTAAGAGGAAGTGTTAGAGGAAAGCTGAACAAGAGAATAGTGATACTCAGATAAGTAACTTGGTACCTTTGTCTGCCATTTTGGTCTAGCAATCTGTAAAGGCATCTCTCTTGGTTCAGTGGCTATTCAAATCATAATTACCATTCAAATCAGATTCCAAAGTGCCATCAAAAACAGGTAAAATATCAGATGGAACAAAAGGAACATATGTATAAGAATCGCGAGAATTACCAACAACATCATTAAGAAAAAAAGAATAGAAACAGGAAGAATAAAAATCACAGAGAATATCATCAGTCGCAAAAGATTAATCATTATATTTAAAAGGAAAAACAGATTCATGAAAAATCACATTTCGAGAAACTAAAATGACATTAGTTTCAATGTTCAGCACTTTATAACCCTTAACTCGTGAAGGATAGCTTAAGAAAACACAAGGTAAAGCACAATGACTGAACTTATTTCTATCTTTATCAAGGGTAGAAACATAGCAAAGACAACCACAACATCTTAGAAATGAATAATCAGGACACTTCTTGAACAACAACTCATATGGGGACTTTTTACCTAGCAACAAAGAAGGAGTCATACTGATGATAAAGATAGCAACAAGAATACAATCAGCCTAATAGATTATAGGAATATTAGATTAAAACATCAGTGCTCTACCCACATTTAAAACGTGTTGGTGTTTCTTTTCAACAACCGAGTTTTGTTGTGGAGTGTATGGGCAAAAAAACTGATGAATCATCCTATTATCCTTAATCAATTGAGAAAAGGAAAGTTAATGAGCATTTTCACTTCTAATAGCCTTAATAACATATTTATATTGAGTATGAACATGCTTAAAAAAATTAGTAAAAACAATTGAAACATCACTTTTATTACCAAACATATAAACCCAAGCCAAGCGAGTACAATCATCAACTATGGAAAGAAAATTCCTATAACCTTCTATAGAATCAACAAAAAAGGGGTTCTCATATATCTAAATAAACCAAATCAAAAGGAGAACTAGACAGATTTTGATGAGAAATATACGGTAAACGTATTTGCTTGGCAAGAGGGCAGATTTCACAATTAACATGATCAACTTTAGACAAAGAAAGACTACTAGACAAATGTTGTAACTTGGCAGCAGAAGGATGTCCCAAGCATTGATGCCAAAGCCATCCATCCGTTGACAAGGTTCCACATAAATTAGCAAAAGAAGTATCTGCATTCCTGTCCAAGATGTAAAGTCCACAGAATACACTTCCTCTACCAATCACCGAGGCCTAAATATGGTCTTGAATGAGACAAAAAATTAGTATAAAAGGTAATAGAAGAACCAAAATCACTCAATAAAGAGTCAACACTAAGAAAATTGAATTTAAAACTACTTATATGCAACACATTTTTAAGATCAAGTCAATAAGATATATGCTCAGTTCATGTATGACTTATTGGAACTCTAGTGCCATTTGGTAGAGTAACTGTCACCCCTGAAATAGGAAAGATGTCTTTAAAGATTGCTAGATCAGAACAAATATGACAAGTAGCACCACTATCAATTATCCAAGCATCACTAGGAAGAATAGAAGAAAGAGAAGTTAGACAATGATGTTTAAAGTGGAGAATATTGTTTATGTAGTGAAGATTAGTGGAAAGAAGTACACTTGAGGTGTTTCCAGATGTTGATTTAGCAGTCATGACTCCATGCTCTGTTATTCTAGCATGTGGTTGAAGGGATGCTTTCTCTGGAACTCGAACTGAAGCACTGAGTTGATGGATTAAAGATTGAATTTGTTCTTTACACGAAACTGCTCAAGTCAAGATTGAAACTATTCACTCCAGTATATGTAAAACCAAAAACATCGTTTGTAGCATGACTAGATTGAGAATAAGTTTGATGTGGAACCTGTGGATTAGAATCATTATTAATCCTTGAGATTAATTCTGTTGAGTTGTATTGCATCCATAAACTTGTGTCCAGGAGGATAACCATGGAACTTATAGCATTGCTGAATGGTATGTCCCAACTTGCCACAGTGAGTAGAACTTGGTCGTTGATGTGACTAGTTCCCATGATATTTGTTATGTGCAGCAGCTTATGCAACATTGTCAATATGTCATGTATAGTTGTAATTATCAACATTATCTGAATACTCTTCATAATATCCTGAATTATGATTATCTGCAACTCTTGTTCTTTGAAAAGCAACATATTCAAGCTTAGTAGAAGGTCTGATACATTTCTACCTTTCATCTTGACCAACAAGATAAAAAGCATCTTCAGTTGACGGGATTGCTTTTTAACATAAGAATGTGTTTCCTGGTTTGTTTAAAGCTTTCACTAAGCCCCATCAAGAACTTAGTTACACGACATCGTTGTTGTAGTTTTCCCATAACAATGCAGCAATACACTCACATTTTCCACAAGTGAAAACTGGTAACTTAATATAATTCTTATGTTCTTCCGAAAGAATAACTAGCTCGGTATAATAGGTACTAACATTCATAGATCGTTGCTGAATTGAACTCAAACATTGCTCTATTTCATAAACCCTAGGCGCATCATCTTTCTTAAAATGAGCCATGAGATTCTTCCATATAGCTTCAGCAGTAGACATAAAGAGAAGAAACTGACATATTTTATTTGAAACTGAATTCATCAGACATGTTGCCACCATGTTGTTACATCGAGACCAAGAACCTGCATCACGATGACTTGGTAAAGGTTGCGGAATGGTTCCATCTATGAAACCAAGTTTAGCTCTGACATTTAAAGCCATTCTAACTTATCGTCTCCATGAACGAAAGTCTGATCCTAAAGAAAGATGACCAAAAACCAAAACAAGACCTGCGTGATATGTAGTGCAAAGAAACAAAATATTTTCATATTGATCTGTTAAAAGACCAAGATTGTCATGATTAACTATGCAATTTGATTAATTCCTTGCCAATTCTGAGATTAGAATGATAAATGATGATGGACATTGAGCTATCGATGATGATAAAAGGGATTAAGCAGCTCAATTTGAGGTGAGCAAAAAGAAATTTCGAAAAAATAGAGATTATGAAAGATAGAAGAATCAACACAGTAATCAACAATCAAATCGAGCAAGAAATAACTGTGAAATTGAAGTATTCAAGCTGGTCTGAATTTGAGGATCATTGATTCATGAAGCAGTCTCGGTCATATGTATTTTGATTCCTAAAGCAATTTAATAAATTGATGTTGTACTTTTTTTCTGATCAATGCAAAATCATAACAATACAAAAATAAAATCATAGTCTCCTAAATACAGTTTAATATAATACAATTTCCAATCAATACAATTTTGATTCCACTTATTAAGAAAGCTAACCAATCTAATATAATTTCTCAATTAGTGCTTCATTTCAATCTTTTATTCAATTTTGATCACTATTATATATATATATATATATATTGTACTTGTGATTTAGTAAATTGTGAGTGAACAAAGCACTAATCCTTAAACTTATTAAGACTAACTTATTAGTTGTTTGAGAACTAACTGACTTACTTAGTAATTTTTAATCATGTTTAAACATACCTTGTTTAGCAGCTGCACTTGAAACTGAAAATTTGACATTTGCTGATAAATTGATGGTTTTGATTTGATAAAAAAGAAAGAAAGACAAGCTACAGAGATTTGAAGTAGATGAGAGATTGATTTCAGAGATTAAAAGTGGATAGATGATAGAGAAACTGGAAAAAAACATGATAGAATTTTTGGTGATGTTTTGGTGATAGATGAAGGAGAGGGAGAAAAACAAATTTTCATGCTATTTTTTCATTAATGGTCATTAAATTAAAGTAAGTCAGTTTGGATTTTAAATGCTTTAATTTTAAAAAATATATACACTACATAGAGACTTGAATATGTGAACTTACTCTTTAAACACATAATCCTTAACAACTAGATTAAACTTATCTTCTAGAAATTGATGTCCTTAAATTTATTCATTTTTCTTGCTGTCCAAAACAAATGCTTGTTAGGCTTATGCATAGGGTCGGGCAGTGGCGGATCTAGAATTTTTCTTCAGTGGGGGCAGAAAATATAATACAATTATAATTATAAATTCTTCAATAAATTTTTTAACCAAAAACAAAACCTTCAATGAATCCTTATAAA